>CM022302.1:559722674-559930174 GCA_011799875.1 Thinopyrum elongatum
TCAGACCGTCAACTGTCGACTGCGAAACAATCCGCAAAACCCAACATGAGTTTCCGTTTTCCACCTCTCTTCGCCCTTATTTAGTTTCCATTACAAATAATAGGGCAGGACCTTCTGCTTCACAATGCTGCGAAGCTCACGAACTGCCTCGGGGTTCCCAAGCCCCCGGTAGTTCCAGCTCATGCAATTCCTTGGGACAGGCAGGGTGATCACAGCCTCTGCCGAATTTTCTGGTGTTGGCTTCTTCTTCTTTCTGTTTCTATCTCCATCATTCTGACCTTCTGAACCATCCTCACTATTGAGCGATTTTCCCTCCAAATCTTCATGCTCTGTGGCTGATTTCAACAACAGTGTTGGTTGGTTCACTCTTCGGTATTCCTGTGTAGGCACCTCCTTCCTCTTTGGTAAGCGGGGTTTAATTGGTGAGGTGACCTCGGCAGTAGTCTTACCTGCAGCAACATTGCTAGAGTTCTTTGATTCCCTTTGCTGGTGTTAGCGAAGCATTCTCTCTCTTTGCACTGTCGCCAGAAATCTTTCCTCTCTCCTCGGAGCACGCAAGCTTGCCCAAAAGGAAGATCTCCGTTCTTATCTCTCTTTCCCGGAGTGGGCAAAAGAGCTCAGAGTGTCCCAAGCGGCCACAGGAGAAGCAAAAGTGCGGCACATTTCATATTGTATCTCATACAGATCTTGCTTTTTCCTCCTGGCCGACTCAATTAGAATCCACCTCCTAAGAGGCTTACTCCATCAATGGTGACTCTCGCGCGCAAATAACCACCCGTGTGATCAAACTGCACCGAGGTAGCGTTCTTATCAATCGCTTTGCAATTTCTTTACCCCATACTTCATCTCTGAGATTGTAGGGGAGATTGATGACCCGTGCCAGAGCTGTAGCCGATCAAAACTCACCTCATCGGCCTCATACACTCCTCAAAATCAGCAAGGATGACCGCGTGCTTGCTCACATGCACGGCGATCCATCCAAATCCGATCTTGTCTCTCTTGATTCAAAACACAGCCGCAAACATTTATCTCCCATGGACGTGAACTTCAACCCTCTAGGGTTTCCAAGCTGGACGTAGGGCGTTGCTTATGGTTTGAATATGGAGTAAATTGCGGTACAAAACCTTCCCTGCAATTAGCCACTTCGCCGGAGCTTATCTTCCGTCATCAATAACTAGAAGGCGTAGCCTCTTCACGGTGATCCCCAGTTTCCCAAGGGCCTCCTCCAGTTGAGCCCTAGCCGCGCGGCGAGGCTGGTGCCGCCCGCGCCTTCTCTCCTTGGTTCTCTGTCCGGCGGGTGTGGGATTAGACCACACCCCTTGCCGGCGCCCGAGAGGACATCTTGCCGGCCGTCACGCGCCCCGCCGATCGAGATCGGGCGGGCGCCACACGTGTACGCGAAACCCTAATCGCCTCAGCGGAGGCTCCTAGTTTTTCGGAGAAGTCTGGTCATTTGCCAGTTGCACCTGGCCGGTTACTCCTCTCCTTCTTTTTCACACGTTTTGAGTAAAACCCGTTTTCATACATTTGGAATACACCATTTTTTTTTCAAGAAAACTTCCAATCTACTCCCTCTGATTCCTAAATATAGACCTTGTAGAGATCCCACTATGACTACATACAGATGTATATCGACATACTTTAGAGCGTAATTCACTCATTTTGCTCCGAATGTAGTCTATAATGGAATCTTAAAAGGTTTATATAGGAACGGGGGGGAGTATTCATCAAGGTAATACAAAGAACACCAAAAGTAAAAACTACATCCAGGTCTGTAGATCACCTAGCAAATTTAAAGCCCAGTCCTATAATCGAAGGCCACCCCTACGCACGCGAATTTGGGCCGGTCGCCGCACCTGCGTTGGATCAAAGCAACCATCACCATTAGATTGCGCTTCTTTGTCTCGCCTCAAACAGTCAACAACAAAAAACTCCCCTTCCCAAGAAGCCATGCGTCAGCGAGCGGTCGGTGGCCACATGACTCCGCGCTTACCCCCTAAGGCCCGCGCTCGCCGGC
This sequence comes from Thinopyrum elongatum, assembly GCA_011799875.1. NCBI lineage: Eukaryota > Viridiplantae > Streptophyta > Magnoliopsida > Poales > Poaceae > Thinopyrum > Thinopyrum elongatum. The sequence continues at coordinate 559,724,692 of CM022302.1, forward strand.
GGCCGGCTCCCGTCGCCGTCGAGTGGTTGCAGCTTCCTCGCCGGGCATTTCCAGCATCCTTCATGGGCAGTTCACGCAATGCCGTTGGTGACTGTCGTAGCTCCGGGAAGCAACGTTGCCGCTCGCTACACCGGTACCAGCATTCGTCGTCCGCTGGTTGCAACCCCGCGGTGGTGACCGTCGCATCTCCCGGGGGTAAGCGTCGCCAGCTCGCCACGCCGGTACCAACATATCCAAACACATGGTTCTGCATATGAAATGGCTGGTTGTAGCATCCCTATTCGATAGGTCGCCCCTTGCAGCTCCACCACACCACGGTTCCAGCTCGCCGGACAATGGTTGCAACATCCCAACCCCAGGGGTTGCCTTGCTGCTCCACCGACCACGGTTGCGCTTCGCTGGACTGCGGTTCAGCTCTGTGGCCACGGTTGCAGCTTCCCCTTGCCCGGTTGAGCACGCCACACCGGCAGCCATGTCTCCCCTGCCATGGCTTTGCAAGACGACTTCATCCTGAGCTGCTAACTGCAAAAGATTTATTAAAACCAAAAGACGATGCTAAGTTCTCGGCACGTGCGCTAGAAATCTGGGTCTCCAACAGGCCTAGCACGACCAGGGTAAATTTGGCCATTAAGAAACGGACCTCTCAAACTGTCGCGGGATGGCGGTCCTCCTCGAGGGAGGCAGCTGATGTTGCTCAGATGTGTTGGACTTCGCCGATGAGTTCCCCTCTGCCTTCTTTCGCTCCATTGGCGTACATAAGGTGGGGGGGAGGAGGTATGACAGGCAGCACATGGCGCAGCTGTAGATCAACTGGTGTTGCAAGGTTCGCATCCTCATAGAAAGCCCTTGATCCCATCGCAAGATCAAAGACGGAGCAGCCTCAGCAGCATACTCTTCCCACAGACAATCCTTTGACAACGTAGACGGCGTATACTTACGCGTTGGATATAGGCCAGCGTCACTCGGCGGGCTGAAGGCCATAAAAGCCCACAGGGGTTCACATGACGATGCGTGTATCCTGCGTTAGGCAATTGTTGTGTTCGATTGGTTGTTTCAGCCCTCACGGATCAACAGGCCTGCAACGTCTGATCCTCCAAAATCCAACGGCAGTAAGACCTTCTGTCGAGCAACAACTCCTCATGATTTGTCTTCTTTGCTGTCAACGGCGAGGCCCACATTCATCTTCTTTGCTGTCCTCACCATTAGCTTCTCCGTCGAGCTCGGCAGTTTGTGAATCTGTTGGTCGATTCAAATTCTCCCTTATTTTTGCTTCAGATTCTCCCCCCTTGCGATTCTGATTATTCGAGGCGTCTTAGGATTTGTCGATGCACAGGCAACCGCGGTTCCACGGCTCCCTATGGTGGAGATGGTCAACTGGACAGGAGCATGGGTCTGCGCAAAGACCGTGGCAGATATGGCAAATCCCTTCGATGTTTTAGAGCAGGTTAATAACGCATTGTACAATGCAAGGTGCTTAGGAAAGGTGCTTGGAGAAATAAAGTAGGCTTTCCTAAGCACCGATGCTATTTGTACAGGATAGATGCTTAATTAGACGTCTCTCTTGTAGAAATAGGCACCGGTGCTTTAGAAAAAATAGGTAGTATCTAGCATTGTACAAGGCTTAATATAGCCAGCTGATGGTTATAAGGAACTGCCATGTCATCATAGCCATCATCTATAGACATACATACAATAATGTGAGCTTTAGGCTGACTGTACATTAGTACTTCTTACCATCTTCTCTCTATCTCTTTCTTCACATATTGTATTTACCTATGAATGCGTATATAGCTAGGCTCTTGCATGAGGCTAGTCATAGTGGGAGTAACATAATTAGTAACATAGATGCCACATAAGCAAAAATGGTGAGGTGGTAAGTAGTTAATGAGGAGAGAGCCAAATAGAGTAACATAATATGAAACCATCAATAGCGCTTACCGATGCAAAATGAGTCTACCAAGTAATAAATGAACACATCTATGTTACCACACCATATGACACTACCCACTGTAAAGCCTCCCGGGCCATGACACTCTCCGTCCGCGGTTCGGAGCTCTCTCCTTGAGGGACCCAAGCTCTGCTTCCTTGGCCTAGAGCTCTCTTCTCCGGGCCCGCACTTTTTCAGCAAGCTGCCTGCCTCGAACTCAATCATTGGTGGCATGCAGATCTTCGTCCTAAGATCCTCATAGGCCGCCATTCAAGCCCGTCCGAAGGCAAGAAGGAAGAAGCAAGATCAAGATATCCGGCAACAATCCAGGTCGGTTGAAGACCCGGGAACGACCTCGCCCGGCAACGATCACCCATGGCCCGCACTCACCAAGCGTTCGACAGAAAGTTGTCGTCTCCGCCACGTGTGGCGCGGCAGTTCTGCGAGCGACCCTTGCGCCACACGCAGGGGGGTGGCAGGCATGCCAGGAGATGGACAAGACGCAAGGGGTGAATCACTCCTTCGCCTCGCCACGGTGTACACATGTACATCGACATGTGCACTTCTCGCAAGTGACACCAAGGTCGGTGGTGACAAGAGAGGCGTTCGTTTCCGAAAGATAGAAGACGGCGAACAATCATCATGCATTTAATGCTCTCACCTACCCTGTCGATAGGGTAGATTCCTTGGCAGATAAGCCATGTAGTGCCCTTGAACTATAAAAAGGAGGATGGGGCTATAGAAAACAAAAGGATGGACACTTAATAGAATAGCAGTAGGAGCACACAACGCTTCCCATTCCCGAAGGGACTTGTAGTCATCAGACACTGAAAATAACCACAAAACAGCAGAGTAGGGTATTACGCCACCATGCGGCCTGAATCTGGGTAAATCATCGTGTCATTTCATGATCTCCGTAGTGTAGGTTCGGTCACCTTCGGGCCCCACCACCAATCAGCAAAGGGACCTTCACAGTCCACGGTGTTAGCGTGTGTTCTGCACATGCGCTACGACACCAGCTTAATATATACCTAAATTAACCGCTATTTCTAAAACATTGAACAATGCATGATCGCTCACAAGTGTCTGAACTTTGCATCCATATGAACGTACGCAACAACCGACATGTCGTGCGGAGGGGAAACTTTTGGTCTATGGGACATATACACCCATATGAATTTTTTTTAGTAATTTAACAAAAAAGTAAAAATCTGAAAATATTTTGAAAAACTTGACCTTACATTGTACTTTTGAGAAAAATTCACAAAAAGAAAATCCCCCTTTGACTTCTTTTCAAAAAAGATAAATTTTGGGCAAAATAGTGTGAATAGTGACCTATAATAGCAAATAATTGTCTTTTTCGCTGTGAAGTCAACGCTGGGTTTTTTCATGGAAATTTATAAACAGTGCAAAGTAAGTCAAGTTTATTCTAAAAAAAACTTTTGAACTATTTTGACTTTTGTGTAAATTAAAAAAAATTCTCCATATAGGGTGTATATACAACCAGGAACCAAAGTGTATTCCCCGCGTCGTGCTCCTCTTTCTATTTCTTGAAAAGCAGAGAAACGAATCACATACAAGCACCAAGTTTGCTTCATGCATGAAAAGCACACAACACAGCATGTCAGGTGCCTCTTGGTTCAGATACATACGTAGTAGGAGTACATGATAAAACAAAACACTCTGAAAACAAAAACCACACTCATCTCGTCCAGCAGCGGGCACCCATTCATGCATACACTACACCAGGCAGTTGCAGATCGATCGAGCTGCTACAATTGCAAACCCATACTCTATATAGCAAGCACTCATCAAGCCACTCCAATTAATCCCAAGCCGCACACGGCAGGCAGGCACAAATCTGCCCGCTTCTTATTCCAAGCCCCAATATAAAAGGTGAGAGTGCCTCCATAAAACTCGTGCTGGAATTTGTCTATTTGGACGAGCCCAATAGCAATTTCAGAAATTCCTAATAAATCATAGAGGCCCACGCAGCCCTTCGTGCAAGGCAAGAGGTGAAACTAAAGTTTAGTCCCATATTGCTAGTTTGATGGGAGTTGGACCTCCTTACAAGAGAGGATGTTTCCCCACATGTATGAGCATGAGAACAAGAAGAAATTCACGCGCGCTCCTCTCCCCCGCCCGCCTCGTCCCGCCGCGCCGCGCCGGGTTGCGGGAATGAGCCGATGTATAAATTTTTGCCACGCACGACGGGTATACGAACGGTCACACGGAAGCTGAAATGTTTTTGCTATAGTGGAGATTGAATCGAACGGGCACCTGTTCGCCTGCTGCCTGTTCGCTTCGTTCCTCCACTAGTAGAAAAGGGTCTTTTGTCCGGTTCATAAGGGCCTTTACCGGTGGACTAAAGGGTCGGGAATAAAGCCTCCCCCTTTAGTCCCGGTTCTCCACGTGGCCGCTGCTAGGCTCCACCTTAGTCCCGGTTGGTAACACCAAACGGGACTAAAGGAAATTTTATGATTTTTTTTTGAATTGGACTAAAGGAAATTTTATGATTTTTTTTTGATTTTTTTAATTTTTTCCTGATTTTCAAATTTCTGAATTATTTTAACCTCTAATTTCTAATCAACCCTCATCAACTTCAATTTAACCTCTAATCTCTAATCACCCCTCATCATTCCAAATCATCTAACTCCTAGACGGTCACCCATCCTATTACTACACCCAGCCTGAGCACGCTTAACTTCCGGGTTCTATTCTCCCTCGTTTCCAAGTCTGCACTTGTTGTTTTCCTGACAATAGTAAGATGTCAATCCTATTAACCCTCAGGAGTTTAGTTTGAGCATGAAGTCACAAATTTCACTGTTTGAGTTTGAAACTATTGGTCTCAAAAACAATAATTATTTAGAACACTAATATTTCTTGAATAGTAGTTTGACCATTGTTCGACCCACCGTTTGACCACAGTTTGACCAGATTGACCAAAATTCAAAAAAACTGAAATAATTATTTAGTTACACTAATATTCTTGAATAATTATTTAGTAACACTAATACTTCTTGAATAAGTAGTTTGACCATGTTTGACCAGATTTAATGAAAATTAAAAAAAAACTGAAATTTGAGCATAACTTTTTTTCCTTTTAGAATTTGAGGATTCTAAAAATTTGCAAAAAGGCCATAGGCCGTCAAAATCGAATGCGGATTTTCATGTTGAACATTTTGATATATATACATTTTTTCTAACATCGTATGCAAAAGTTATAGCCGTTTTAACATTTTCCCTACAATTTTTGCAAAAAAGTCCAAATTTAAGTTTTTAAATTTTCCTAACTAGTAGAGTAGTAACATAACATACATCTCGAAGGATTTTAATTTTTGAAGTTTTTATCATTTTCTTTTGCTTTTACAAAACTGAAAAGGCGATCCACGCGGGGGGGGGGGGGGGGGGAGGGGAGGGGGTAGAGTTTGAAAATGGGACCTTCAGTACCGGTTTGAGACACTAACCGGGACTAAAGGGCATGGCACCCTTTAGTCCCGGTCGTCTCAAACCGGGACTAAAGGTCGTCCCGGTTTGAGACACGAACCGGGACTAAAGGGTGCCATGCCCTTTAGTCCCGGTTAGTGTCTCAAACCGGTACTAAAGGGCTCAGGTGAACTGAGACTAATGCCTTAGCTGCACGAACCGGGACCAATGCTCACATTAGTCCCGGTTTGTGACTGAACCGGGACTAATGTGAATATTGCCCTGTGACCAAAGCCCTGTTTTCTACTAGTGCTCTGTTGCTTCACCTCCCGTCGCAGCCTGTTCGCCTCTTTCTCTTGTGCCTATATAAGAGAGGTCGCTCCTCTCCAGAGAGACACATCAGAAGACCATCTCCCTCTCGCCACCAAGTTCCTGAGCACTGCGCTGCTGCTACGTTCTTCCCCATCCCGGCTTGCGGCATGCACCGCAGGTCGGGACAGTAGACCTCTGAAACCGCACATCTTTGAGTCATGTACGGGACAAGTATGATAAGGTTTTTGGAGAGCGCTCCGTGCGACTACTGACTTCTTCGTCACGGACGCCCCAGACTCCGACGACTATTTCCCTGACGACGACTTCTTCTCCGACGTCAACAACCTCTTCAACGACATGGCTGGCAACGACACCGACCCCAAGACCGGTGCTTCTACTGCTGTACCGTACGTTCTCATGCTCTTTCTGTTTGATGTTCTGCCACAGCTTCTTGCTACAGTGTCTGCTCTAGATATGTTCGGTTCTAGTTCATATATACAGATGTTATTTACCTTCTCTTTGTCGGATTGCATGACTTGTTTTATCTCTGCTACAATAGTCATGTTTTATCTACTACTTCCGTTAATAAAATCATATGGTAAATTGCTCATATTTCCAACAGCTCGCACCTAAGGCAACAACAACACACACAGCTGCAGGGAGAGACGATTCACCCATCCATCCATGGCCAATGCTCTCCCGTAATTTTCTTATTGCAGCCGGCCGGCCGGCAACCCAACGACGTACAGGTCGACCCATCCAAAACCAAACACGCAAACAAACCAAACGCTTGCAACAGCAGCAGCAGGGGCGTCCTCTCCTCTCCTCACACACGGAAGAAACGGAGCAGTGCCGGTCGAGTTCACCTAGGCGATGCGAGGGACGGAGAAACAAAATGCATGGTGAGTTCAAGTGCGGAACTAGCTAGTACAAATATGTATGGACTTTATATATAGTATAGAGTGTGTATGGAACGGAGAGGGAGTACCTGAGAATGGAGACCCTGGGCAGCTTCTTCTTGTAGTAGCGCGAGTGGACCGGCGCTTGGAACTAGGAAGTGGTCGGGGGCTCGCGGCGGTGGCCGGCGTCCCACTCCAGAGCGTTCCACACGTCCCTCTCGATCTCGACTGCCGGCTTTTTCTTGCTGCGCGCCTCCACCGGCCGCCACGGATGGCAGCCTGCACAGGCTCGAGCATCCCCTGATATTGATGCTCTCGAGTGCCGGCGCCATCATCCTGACCTCGCATATATTCTTGAGCTTCGGGAGGTCATGCAGGTGGATGCATGGTGGTCAGCTTCGGGAATGGTACACCGTGGATGGTTACTTCCTCTGGGCATATTTCGTCCAGCACGAAGACGTGGCTGAGCTCGCCGCAGAGGATGATGTGGAGGGTCTCCAAGCTGGGAAAGGAGAGGACCCGCACTGGGAGCACAAACTGGAGTCTAGGACAGGAGCGCAGGTGTAGTTGCTGTAGATTTTGAAAGGAACTGGTGTTGAATAAGTAAGGGCCATAGCCTGAACTTTTACTCCAAATCCAGCGGGCCATTAGGAGATCCGACGCCCACAAGGTCTCCAGTTCAGTAAATCCTCCATCTGGTACGGAAGGGAAGATGGCATCCAACTTTGGGCACCTCTCCACGCAGCACCACTTAAGTAGGTCGCCCCAATAAGATGCAAGCGGACCAAAGCTTAAGGCACGTACTGATACGTCGTGCACATGGAGGGATTCAGCATCTACTCCCACCAATAGGCCCAGTTCTCTCTTGAGTTCGCTATCCGCATAGCAGCTCCCTTTTGCAATCTCTATATGTCGGTCCGACTCTGCAGTCATAGTCGGCGGTTGCCCAAAAGCCTGCATGGGGGGATCCCCAACCATGCTACTAACATCACCGAGCCCCGGGCCTGCTGCAATAAGCTCTCTTGATTACCGGGACCAATCTTATTCTTGCTGGTCGCTTCAAATTGAGCAGCTCCATGGTACACCGGTGAAGGGGTGACATGGATGTTATAATAACCATCCTTATTATTCGGTCTGTCCGGGGCCATCGACAGACCCTGCAAGGAGCGAGTAAGCCTCGCATCCGTAGTGACAACATGCACTTGCAAACGGAAAGATTTAGTCCTGTTGATGGATGGCCGAGGACACACAATTCCAACTCGCGTGTCTATGCACATCAACTCAAGGTTGGGTGCTGTCTCAGAAAGACAAATTATAGCACGAAGATGCTTGCATCCTATTAGAAAGAGCCGCTTGAGCCTTCGGACTTCCACCACCATAGTAGCAAAGTCAAGTATCTTGATCGCAGTTCCAGAGAGGTCCAATTCTACAAGGTTGGGTAGCCAAAACAAAACCAGGTTCTTCAATTGTGTGCAACTTTGTAAGGAGATCTTGGACACTCTAATATCCTTATTATATGTTCTGGTGTACGGATGGAGTTTTTTCGGAGGTAGATCAATAGTTTGTGTCCATTGAGAAGCTAATCCATCCCCATTGAAGCTAAAAGATTCGAGGGAGGACGGAAGCATGCCAACGTTTTCCAACTCACAGCAACCATCAAGTACCAGTAACCGAAGGCTACTTGCCTTTGAAAGGCTTGCTGGAAGAATTCCCATGTCACTGTTGCCTGACAGGTCAAGTATTTCAATACTTGTCTTGTCTATAAATGAGTTATCAAAATCCTTTGATGTTTTCCATTGACATGTTGGTTTGATTATCCGGAGCCTCTGGAGGTTCGGTAGCCTCCGTTGTAGGTTAGCGGTGTACTGCCAGCCCCTGAATCCCTCTATATTTAGCTCTTCAATATTAGTCATGAGATCCATCTTTTCTTCAGATAAGATTTCACTCCACTCTGTGTAACGTAGGTCCAACACCAATAGGCTACATAAGTATGTCCGCTCTGTATGATCCTCTCCGCCTACACCATTTTCATCATCTCTACAGTGATCCAATCCTAGGAAGCTCAGGCTATGGCATTTTAGGAAAGGAGGTGATGCAAAGTCAAAGGAACAACAGTGGAGAACTAGCACGCCAAGCTTTCTGGAATGTTCAAACAAACCAATAGGTAAAGTTGGAGGGTGGTCGGACCTTTCAAATGCCAAGAAGAAGGATGACGTCGGTGCAGGTATAGTTTGCATACCACTTATTTCTCTATTTCTCGATGTTATTGAAATCCAACGGTATGCCCCTTCTTCATAGATATCTTCATCTTTAAGTACCAGAAAAGGAGGCTCCGGATCTTTCATGAACTTTTTATACAGCTCATCAACCAAAGAGGCATCACACTCCCAATTTATCTCTCCATGCAATGTGTTACTAATATTCCTTGCTTTTTCTCCTTGTATGATCCCATCGGACCTCCAGTAGTTGGAAGCATGCGCAGCCCAACCAAGTGTTCTTTGAGTTGCAGCGTGGAAACTATAACACAAGAATAACTCATATAGACAACAATCTGCAACAATTGCTTGATCGATGTCCATCATATACATCGAACGCGAGCAACTATGACAGCAGCTTGTTGATGTAGCAGTACACGGAACTGTGAACTTGTTAAACTTGTTAATTCTTCGAGTGGACGAAAGGAACGTAAGAAAACATGAGTATATCTTAGCTTGTTTGCTACATTAGAAATGTTGTAGTGCATGGTCAGGTTGCTTCTGTCGAAGGTCCATATAAGACAGTTGTTGACAAATCTTCCAAATGGAGGAATGCCAAAAATACTTACGTCAACCTCATGATCACTTCCATTAAGAAAAATCATCATAAATTTGGTGTCCCTCAGGGTTCGGTCAATCACTTGCCCAACGTTATCTATCTCATTCCTCGAGCTTTCATCAACTTGTTGAAATCATCCTCTTCATCCTGCTCATCTAGAATAGCCATTACTGAGCGGTCAAGTTCTAGTTCCTCTGTAATTGCCCTCTGCACTGCTCTGTTATTTTTCCACTTAGAACAATCTATATAAATTATTCTGTCAAAGCATAGTTGCGGAGTGGTTCTCCTAGATGGAAGCACTTCTGCAATGGATCTAAGAACAGCTGACGCTCCAAATCCATCCCAACCATGAAAATAGATGATCTTTTTGCGGTCTTTTATTCGGACATATCGAAATATTTCCTCTCTGGCGCCATCAACATTCCTTGACCCAAAGGCCTGTTAAAACATGTTAATTAATTAGAACACCTTTGCTAGTTACAAAACTAATATAATATTTAGTACCAATGATGCATCTTTGGACAAAATAATTATTGTTACTGTTTACAGCTAGACCCACGACAAAGTAGTTATAGTGAGTACTTGGGCATCTGGTCTACCCGTCGGATATAATTTGTCCTGATAGTTTACATATGGTCCACTGAGGGCCAGTTCTTTTTCTTTTTCATTTTTGTGTCTGCTAGTTTTGTTTTATTTTATTTACAAAGGGGATATATTTAATATTGAAAAGATATCAATTACACCTGGTCTCTGCATCAACACGATCTCAAGAGCTACTCAAGACATCGGGAATGCACACAACCAAATTATTACAAAATACTGTATTAGAAGAAAAAGGAACCAACATAAAATAGCATGTTACCCTAAAAACATAAAATAGCATGTTTAGTTTAGGGGGCGTGCTACGCCTTGTGAGCCATCCAATTCTGTGTCGCGAACTGTCAGGTCCTCTTCCTTAATTTCCTGCAACAATACTCTTGTTGCGAAACCTTCTCTTCTATAATTTCCTGCAACAAGACCTTTTTGCGAAACCTCCTCTTCTCTAATTTTCTGCAACAAGTCCCCTGTTGCAAAACCTCTTCTTCTCTTATTTTCTGCAACAAGACCCTTGTTGCAAAAATTGCAAATACAGCTCTCACTGCGTCTAATTTTCTGTTACAAGATGTTACAAAAATTGCAACAACATCTCCGGCCGCATCGCCCACTAACACGGTCGTCTTTCGCTGCCACTATTCGGCAACAACGTTGTTGTTGCAGAAACTCGGAGTGGACATGGACATACGGCGTGGTCATGTGGTTGCTGCTAGCGCTGGTGGTGCTGGGACGGCGGTGAGATTGTTGGTGCTCCACGCCTGCATGGAGGATCTCGCCTGATCCGGTCGCTGGGAGGCGTTTGGCCATGAAGATCCGGCATGGATGCGCTTGCGACGACGACCTACATGCGGCGACACTCGGCGACGACGACCTACATGCAGGGCCACTCGGCTTGCTCGTTGGTCACGAGCGCGACCCCGACTCTCCCGACCCCATGCGGCGGCCACCGGGCCACACCGGGAGGCCACCACCGGGGTTCCCCTCGACCTCCTGCGCCTCCCCCTCCCTCCGCCGTCGCCGGCAACATCGCGGGCAAAGGCCCTGTGGCGTGGCGGTGGTGGACCTCCTCTGCTTCTAGGAGCTGAGATGGCAGCGGCCCGATCTTGGTCCCCTGCGGCTGTGATGGCGAGCAGCGGCGGCCTGCTGCAGTTGGCGGGGATGGCAGGAGGCGGCGGCGTGGGCTCGATCTACAGTGTTGACGATGGTCCATCATCGGAACCTGACAAAAGCGGGCTGCTGCCGTCGCGCCAAACTGCTGCCTCTCATCGGCTGTGGCTACAGTTCGCGGAGGTTCTCCGGTTCTGCCACGCATCACGAGGATTATGGCGGTGGCGATCTCCTCCTCCACCGGAGGTGGTTGGCCGGTTGTGGCTGGTTTGGCGGATCTCACGATTGCTCATCTAGTCCCCATTGTGGTCCTCGTGCTCTTCTCGCATCAAGGCAATGTCCCGCTTGATCGGTCCTCCTCGATCTGGCCATCGACGTGTTCCGGAACGGCCGCCGGAGAATTTGCTCGGGATATCTGGATCGGTTAGTTGTTGGTCATGCACATCCATATCAGCCTACGAGGTTCTGAGAGCGTGGCGTGAAGCTCTGTTGACCATAACACCTTGGGACATGTCGGCTTCTCGATTTCCATGGTGGAGACAACAGTGGAGAAGGTCATGGTGGTCGAGATCAGATGATCAGTTACACAGACGGAGTCTTGGAGGCGATGGAGTCAGCCAGGTGTTAGATGACTCTCAGGAGCAGCAGTGATAAGTGGGGCGGCAACACTGGTGGATTTCATCTTTGGTGGTACCCCTCGGGTGCCAAGTTGTGACTTTCATGGTGAAAACTTAAGGTCTGGCCTTCATTGGTTATGCCTGGCGATTGCCTTGTTCAAGGAATTGTTTTGAGAGTGCGGACTTTCTCCAGGGCGAAAACCTAAGTTCTTGGATCGGGCAACGACGGTGCTTGTGCACTGTTCCCTTCTTGAAATCGTTGCTTTTGGAGACCTTTTATGTTTTCCGGGTGTTGTATTTGGTGGTGGTATGAGTGCTGCTGTTGAGAGGAGTTGATTGCTGTGGCGGGACTTTTGTTTTTTTTCTTTCTTTTTATTTTCTCATTTGGTTGTGTGCATCCTGGATGTCTCGACGACACCTTGTAGGTGCAGAGGCTAGGTGTAATTGATATCATCGCGATATTAATATATTCCCCTTTTCAAAAAGGGATCATTTGTTTCGGTCAAGCCAACTGAAACAAGGGGCGAGTTGCAAGAACTGTACTCGGATAGACATTGCTTCCGAGTCGTTTGATCCCAATCAAATTCGACGGCTACGGAGGAGGTGGATGCCGAGAGCTACCTGGATCCGCTCAGTTTTTCTATTCTAAGAACTACATATCTTGTGTTGGTAATTGACATTAAAAGAAATGAACCGCGTGTTTGCTGTCCTCGGAGGCTCGGACGAACCAACAAGCCAGGTATCACCGATCCATTTTTTTACCGCACAACAATCGAGTGGAAATTATTAAATTTGAGATCAGTCATCGGTGAGAAAACCACTGCATGCATGTACTAGTTTGTGAACGTAAAATGCACAAAGAGAATTACCAACTCAAGACGGCGACTCATGACGAATAACAACTCCGAATCTCCGATCGACGACGACACGAAGATCAAGTGAGAAAACCAGAGGCAAATTTAATCAATCTCATGGTGGTGAATATATTCCTTGTCGAAGACCAGGAGAGGAAAGCAGCAGCCGATTCAATCATATCAGTCTAACCCATCAGTCCAAGATCTGTCGATCTCGCGACACCGCCTGCGTATATACAAAATAACGGCAACATGTGCGGTACTGCTCAGTAACATCCCAAATTTAACATACACAGCTAGGAAGAACGGAAGAAAGCCATCAGATAGTAACTAATTAATTATAAGTACTACTACCTTGGTAGCAGACGAGAGCAGCTTGACCAAGCAGAAGCGAAGACCGTCACAGTGCTGATTAATGAATCCCTAATTCAGAGAAGAAATGCGAGATCAGCCGAGGAGTAGAACAAATTGGCTCCTCTATCTCCAACTAAAGAGTGCACAGTTACTGGCTGCACTGCATAGATGGTTCTTTGCTTGTAGCTGCGTAGCTTCACTGCTTTCTCTTTGCCAAAGCATGAAGCAACCTCTGCACGCTGCTTTATTTTGTTTCTTTTGCCGTTTCTTTTCTAAAGATGATTCATAAGCTGATGCTCTTAATTAATTATAGCTTTGATTTCCATGCTAGCTTGCGCTTGGGAAAGCCATTGCACAGCAAAGTGCAGCAATATATGCCTTCTACTTTATTTAAAGGTGCTGTCACCTTTGCAAAGTGCCCAAGAAATAGAACTTGGCAAATCCTTTTTTTTCTCTCTCTCTTCTTTGCTTTCATCTCTTTTCTTTTCTTTCATTTGCTTTTTTGTCATATATTTTTGTTCTTATCTTTTTTTTTTCTGTTTTTCTTTTCTTTGCTTTTCCTTTCTTTCTTTCTTTCTTCTCGGGTCTGGTTTGGAGGCAAAGTGACCGCTGCTTCATTCGCCTGTCTTGAATTTTTTTCCCCACATTCATCACACATCATTACAATTAGCAGGCCAAAATTTGGCATTTTTGGGGGTCCATTCGGACAACGGACTCAAGTATCCCAAATCTTGTCATTAGTATACATGAGGTGGTAGTAACAGCAAGCTCAACTACCCAAAATCTTGTCATGCACAGGAAGAACGATAAATACAATCACTGACATAAATCTCATTAGTAGAGAGCAGTATAGGCACGTCTTCTAATCTTGTCATATATACCCCTAAATTTCCTCCTCCAGATGGCTGAACTGAAAACAGATATTCCCCCATCGCCACTTAAGCTCTCTATAAAGACATTACGACTGTATAAAATTAATAAAATGGTTATATGCATCGCCCAGATGCAGAGGCAGGGGGTCAACCTCCTTTTCCAAAAAAAGTTAAAAGACATTACGACAGACAGAAAAGTAACAGTAGCGGCAGCGGAAGTACAGAGCTCACATTATCAACCCATCCATCGAATGGAGGTACTCCAAATCCATTATCTAAACCTTCTAGCTGAAAAATCCATGCACCTGCAACTATACAACAAGATTTGCAGGAATCAGGAAGCTGAGTTGGGAGAATCAGATAAAACAGAATTCAGAGTCACAGCCTCACGGGTGTGGTGCGGGGTCGAGTTGGCAAGGCCTGCCGCGACAGAACCCACCGGCGGACGTGGCGTCCCGGCAAGCAGATATCTGGAGCCGGCCGCCACCGCCGAGCAGTCTGTGGAAAATCATGGAGGGCAACGGGGATTCCGGTGGCCACCGCAGGTGGAAGCTTGGGGAATGACGTGGCCATCGTTTTTCAACAGAATTTAACTGAGACTTGCTTTGTTTTCCAACAGATAACTAGAGTAATTGTGTTCCCTCAAGCGTGGCACACACCAGAGACCACGCAGATCACTGGAAGAAGAGGATTCCTTTGTGGACCAAATGGTTTAAGAAAAAGACTGTTACCAGAATTCAGTTCGAGGGCAGTGTTCCTTACAAATGTGATAGAGACGGCTTACTTTGCACAGGTTAATCAAAGACAGACCTACTCTGTTAAAAAACAATATAAAATCTGAGGTCTACAGTTATGTGCATTATATTGGTCTAGTGATTATAATGACTGACGAAGACAAATCTGATCTTGGACATGTACTGTACCGCTTCTGATGATGTTAGAAATCAGGACAGCTGATTTTCACCACATCGGGTTAGCAGAATGCAACAACAGAGTAAGATGTCAGAAATCAGGACAGCTGATTCTCACCACATCTTCTGATCGAATATCAGTTTAACAGTGTAAGATGACAGTTACAGTTAACACAACAACCAAGAAATTTCAGAATGGCGAAAAGAACAGAGATTGTTCGGGGAACCTCTAATCTTTTCATCACAACAACTCTGCGCTCCCGACTTTTTTGAACAACTATGAACTACACCCTTTGTTCCTAAATATAAGACAATTTGACAGTTCAATTTAAACTGTCAAAACGTCTTATGTTTAAAGACAGAGGTAGTCCATAACAATCAACATAAACAACACAGATATAGCTTTGGCGGTAAACAAGACTGTACAATAAAAATCCAATACCACACCACACACCAGAGCATGCAGCTCACACACAAACATGCACGCACATAACAGAATCCAGGTCTGGAGAGTACAAAGAATTAAAACCAAACACACAAGTGCACCCAGAAAAGGCGCACAAATTACACAAAACAGAAAGGACAGATAGAGTGAGGCGCTAGACTGAAAGAAGATGACCAGGCACTCTACAGGCAGCTGCCGCTTTATTCAGGATGATAAATGCGTGGGGCAAACACAGACCGAGGCAAGTCTCCAGTTAATGGATAGTAGCCCATCAGTTGCTCATGGAGGTGGAGGCAGCAACAGTAGCTCCATCATCTTGATGTTCATGGCCTGGCTTGTGCTTGAAATCAACACTGTTGGGGTGCTCTTCAAGTTCTTGTCTCACTGGATCAGGGTTGCAGTCACCATTGAGCTCGAGCTTCATCAACTTGGGAAGGTAGAGGACTCCAGAAATAGACTCCATTTTGGCGAAGGACCACACAATCGTCTCGAGCTTGGGAGCCGCTCCAGTGTGAAAAGTAATGTTGGTGATGATGCCGTCATCGACAACCAAAGACTTTAGGATCTTGAACTCTTCATCTTGGAATGTGAGCCCGCTTCCGGCGTATGAATTGCGCCAAAGCCTGAGGCAACACAGAGCTCTAAACTTGCCAAGGATGCGCATATAATTTTTCCCCCAGGTAAGTCTCGCTCAGTGTTATCTTGGTAAGTTGATCAAGCTCTGCAATCCAGATTATAAGACCACTTCTGAGAGCATCTCCAACAGCCGCGCTAGATATCGCGCGCGTGGGAAAAAGCAAGTTTTAGCGCGCGGGGGCCGGTTTGGCGCGCTCCAGCACGCGCGGGAGTATCCGGCGCGGAAAAAAAGAAATGCGCACGCGTGAAAAAGCGGCCCGACGCGCAGCAGATTTGGCGTGCGGTGTCGGGCGCGCTCTATAAAAGCCGCGCGCTAGCCCGCCAACCGCCAATCCATTGCCTCTTTCTTCCCCGCCTCGCCGTTCTTCCTCGCCTCCAGCGCCTAGCCACCGACGCCGCGCCCTTCTCCCCACACCGCCGTGCCTTCTCCCCCGCCGCCGACGCGCGTACGGAGCACCTCCGGCTACCACGGCGTCCGAGCCCGCCCCTTCGGCATGTTTTACGCGGAGATCCACTCCGGTAATACACGTCTCGGCCTGGGGACGTTCGAGACCGCCCACGAGGCCGCCCGCACGTATAACGCGGCGGCGTGGCGCCTCTCGAGGCCACGTTCGCAGATGAACTTCAACTACGTGCCAGCAGGCGCAGGACCTCGCGCCTCCGCCACGGCTAATCACCGACGAGGACCGCCGCATCCAGCGTAGGCAGGAGCGGACGAGTACGCCATGGCGGAGTGACGCCAGCGCTTCCCACAGGACGTCGCCACCGAGAACGACTTCTGGGCGGAGAGGAGGGCAAAGCGAGCCGCGGATCGGGCGGACATACGTGAGCGGAAGGCACTGACGATAGCGCAGTGCGAACTGGGAGAGCCGTTGACCTTTGATGACAATGATCCTCAGTGGGATGACGTGTTCCTGTCGTCGGACTAGACCACCAAGGAGGAGGACGACAACGAGGAGTAGTTTCTAGTATATTTGCATCGTAGTACCGTTTATCTATCGTTTTATTATTTGTATCGTATGGACTAGTTTGTGGTGTTGGCCTTGAACTATGCTATTTGTATCATATGAACTATGCTATATGTTGAATTTTTATCTATATGCTATTCGTATGTGTTGCATAGTACCGGTTGCTCGCGTGCGCCTTTTTTTTGCAGCGCCTGCTGGAGCTGCTCGCACGCGCCATATTTTGCAGCGGTCGCTGGAGCCAGCGCCCTGCTGCCCGCAAAAAAAACACTATTTCAGCGTTGTAAAAAAGTTTTAATGTGCCGCGCGGTTGCGCGCCTGTTGGAGAAGCTCTGATGCCACTAATTTTCAGGCTCTGAAGAAGTTTGGGAGGCGAAGTTAATGTAACCACCTCCTCTGCACCAAGAGTAACCTCGACTTTAGGTGGTTGGTTGATCTCGATTGACAAGGAGCGAAGGCAACCGTGTAATTTTTCAATCTGTTGAAGTAGAACACACAAGCCACCTTTCTCAGCAGAAAGAATCACACCCAGTTTCCTCAGCCGTAACAGATGATCAGTTAAATCATTAACACGGTCGGAAACTTCAACATGGGACAGTGTCTTCAATTTTCCATTCTATTGATGTCTCTAGGAAGGCGCACCGCCATAAACAAATCCTGAGACCCATCGGAGGTGTTGCCTCGAGATCCTTTCGGGCCAAAAGAAGATGCTTTAGCATTGGAATCATGATTGATCTTGTGGCGAATGACTGTACCGCTGTTTGCCGGATATCCAACGTCTCGGGACAC
The DNA here is from genome assembly GCA_011799875.1 of Thinopyrum elongatum. Lineage (NCBI taxonomy): Eukaryota > Viridiplantae > Streptophyta > Magnoliopsida > Poales > Poaceae > Thinopyrum > Thinopyrum elongatum. Next base: position 559,742,214 of record CM022302.1, read on the forward strand.
TGCAGCTTCTCGATCTGCTTGGGTAGTTCAGTGATATCTGTGTTCCTGAGGCTCAAGTACTTCAGCAGTATTATTTTACAAATGCTCTTCAAGTGCCGCTTCTTTAAGCCTCTGCAACCTTCAAGATCCAGCATCTTCATTAGCTGCCACTGAGATAACTTCGCCAAGTCTGGAAGAAATGCTACAATGCCATTGCCATCAGCTGCTTCCAAGGAATGGTCTGCACGAGATGCTTGTACTCCAGTTCTGCTGTGAACGGGAAGGTGGCGAGCCAAACCGGGTGGTAGGTTCGTGTCCACATAGTTAACATCTCTAGCGATCCTGGTGATGACTTCATGCACAACACGATGCAATGTAAATGTCTTGATCTTGCCCGTGTCACTGATCTACTGGTTGAATGAGACACCTTGGGAGGAGCGCATTAAAATAGGAATCGGCTTCATCTTTTGCACGATTCTCCCTCGAGGTTATCAGCCCTTCAGCTATCCATCTTCTACACACGGTTGTTCTCCTAATGGGGTCACCTTCCGGGAAGATGGTTAGGTACAACAAGCAGCTCCTGTACTTGGCAGGCAGGTCATTGTAGGAGACCTTCACCATTTGCTTTGCCACACTTTTGTTTCCTTTCCGGCAATCCTCTAAGGTTTTCTTAAAGTGGCCTAACTGGGTGTAACCTCTAGTGCTAACATACATAAGATGTTGGAACATCTTCATTGCAAAGACATCGGGGTGACATAATTCTAAAATACTTTCTATATGATGTACAGTACCACCAAAACAGACGAGCTCCTTGGTTTTACTGCAGAAAGCACCAAATAGAGTTTGTGGCTTGAGGATTTTATAGGGGGACTCCACTAAATCAGCATCTTTTGTGGTAATGACAGTAGCGCTACCAGGAGAGCCATGAGCAGTAGCATGTAACACAGCAGACCATATGCTATTCCAATCTTTCTTCATGTAACGATGATTGACGACTTGAAGAATGATGAAGAACTGTTTACCTCTGAGATGCCCCTCAAGGGTCTTGGTGAGTTGCATGGCCTCGTCATCACCCTGGGATGTTTCCCTACTCTGCTCTGTTTCCATCCTGGGCGGATCTTGTTTAGCCACTTGGTCCAGCATTTTCTGCAGTAACGGGACCAAAGGTCTATAATCTGATCTGTCCACCTCGAGGAAGGCTCTGTAACTAAATGAGCTCATTTCCTGCTCATGAAGTTTCTGTGCAATAAGATATGTGAAACCAAGATCCACTCCGTGCATAAACACACACCCATCGTATAAATTCCATGTCATCAGGAATATCCTCGGGTGTGATTCCCCGTTTGCTACCTCAACAACGAGTTCCTCATCAGATAGCAGCAGGGACTTGATGGTATCATCCAAGATTTCCTGTTCATAAGCCTCTTTATCCTCCGACCACGAACAGTTGACAAGAAGAGCACGTCTCCGAGCATCTTCTTCCTCAGCTTCCGGTCCGTGGTGCGCATGTATGTTGTCCATAAATATCACATCATCTTGGTTAGCAGCCCGTGGCACAGTGACACCGTACCTTAGCTTCCTGTCTCCCACGTCACGCGCCCGGACCTTGAGCTCCTGGATCCGCGTCGCGGTCCGATGCCGCTCGGGGATAGTGCACACATAGCGGACGATGCGCCGCAAGTATCCCAGGAAGCCACTGGCATGGTGGCCAGCGTCTGTGACGCTGTGGATGTAGAGCTCGACGTTGCCCTCGCAGTCGCTGGTGAGCCCGACAACTTGCTTCATCCAAGCGCGGACCTGGTGGTCGCGCTGGTGCGCCTCGGTGAGGTGGAGGAGCAGGCCGTTCATGCTCTCCATCTCATCCTTGATGAACTCAACGTCTCCCTGGGCATCCATCTTGCTTGATTCGGAGGATGTGGGGTGCACACCAAATGAAGCGAATAGCAATGGAATTGAGAGATGTTGGACGGAAGGTGTGGTTGGGACTTATCAGCAAATCCGACAAATGCCAGCTCGCATTATTGTCTTGCCGTCCTGGCATACTAATGTAAGTTCAGACGATTAGAAAATGACAATGACTAATCAGTAGGTGGGTTAGTCGTGTCTTGTTATGCTAATATAAGTTCTTGAGATTAGAAAATGACAACGATCAATCAGTAGGCGAGTCAGTCAAGTCCTGGAATACTAATGTGTGTTGAGTTGAAGGAGATAACGAGCTGTAGATTTGTAGTCAACTGTAACATAAGTTGAAGAGATTTTTTGAGTGAGGTGGGCCGGTTATTGATGGGGTAGTATATTGCTACAGCTAACTATTATCTGGTGGGCTATTAGACTAACCCCATATAACGAGTAGTTGGCTCTATTATTATCCTTGCTCATATTACAACCAGCCGATGGATACATGCTAGTGCCATCCCATCTAAACCCATCGTTTATGATAACTCTTATGATGAGATTGGCTATTAGAGACGTGGCTAGCGAGCGCTCGGGCGCCTGCTCGTGTGATCCAGCGCTCTTGCCATATATAGAAAATGCAACCTGTCCCTCCGCACGCGCATCCAAAAAAGAAAGCACTCTGGTCCCTAGCCACCATCCCCCCCCCCCCCCCCCCCACACACACACGATCCTGTTAAATCAGCCTAGATCTTGTCGTCACGTGCATTTGTTGGGGGTTCAAAAATTCTTAAAAGTCATAACTTTTGATTCGAACATCAAAATCCGGTTCCGTTTTCACCGTTGAGTTTCTCAGGACGGGTTCTTCAAAACTAGATCCCATATGGATAGGTTTCGTCAAATTTTTTTTTGTGGGCAACTTTGGGTGCAATGGAGGCAACTATAGTGCTACACGGAAGCAACTTCTTCTTTTTATCCTAGTAGACTATCTATTAGGTTGGTTTGCATAAAACGAGAAAAAAAACACAAAACATCAGACCCCTTTAGTGCTACATACAAAACAACTTCGCTAGATATGTGTACCTGTGAATTTTGCTAACATTATCCCAACTTGCCTATCACGGCTACTCAGTTGTCTATTTTTTGATGGTTAGTTGACTACGGTTGATGTTCAGTTGCCTATAAATACTATAAATTGTCTACCATTGATGCCTAGTTACCTGATATAGGTAATTAGTTGCTTATCATTACTGTCCAGTTACCTAACTTTGCAGAAAATAGTTGCCTACAATATTGTGAAGTGGTTTATCATTATTTTTCTAAGTTGCCTACAAATACTCTGAAGTTGCCTCGATTCACCACCAAGTTGCCTACCATAACTAGCAATAGCAGACACAAGAGTATCAAACGGTAGATGATATTATAGTATTATAGGCAATTTAGAAACAACGACTTATGACCATGAACAATAGGAAACTTAGAAGTACCGATGAGGAAGTTAGGAGAATTCCAGACAAAATTAATTAGGACACAAAATGTAGAGAAGTTGCCTATTTTTAGCACTAAAGTTGCCTCTAGTAGAAAGAAAGTTGCTTATGAAGGTGATGTGATGTTATATACGTCTGTTTCGAAGTTGTTCTCTATTACTAGTTCGTTGCCTATTGTTGGTAATTAGTTACTTTTAATGGAGTGAAGTTGCTTCTGTTTAGCACTAAATTTGCCTCATCTGGCATTAAAGTTATTTTTTGAAAAAAAAATCACCGAAACATATCCATGTGGGGTTTAGTTTTGAAGAGCTCGTCGCAACATGGGTAGCCAATACTTGCGCGCTCAGTAGTGTTGGCGGGCAGACTCCCCCTAGAAAAGGAAAGCACACAGATCTTATGCCATCCATCCCCACATAGTTTCAAAATTTGAAATCATGATAGATGACTTAGATCCCATAAAAACCTTTTGACATTGTAGGCAACTTAGGTCCCTTATGGACAACTTCCATGGTATTCTAGGCAATTGTGGATCACTCGTAGCCAACTTCTAGCGACTTAGGCAACTTTGTTTCTGAAGCCATGTTAGAGAAGTTTCCACTCTATGGTAAGCGACTTTCAAAGTATGGTAGGCAACTAAACAATCTACAACTTAGTTTATGGACCATGGTAACCACCTATTACACGAGTGCACACAGCTAATTAGGAGGCTACTAGGCGAATTCACTTATACACACGGTGCAATTCCTTTAGTATCAAAGTTGCTGATTTTTAGCACTAAAGTTGCCTCATATAGCATCAAAATTGCTTTTTTTTAAATCATGAAAACATATTCAAATGGGATCTACTTTTGAAGAGCTCGTCACGAGGAACCAAAGGGTGAAAACGGTTCTTTGTTCTGACACCCGGTTCAAAAGTTGTAACTTTTTGAAAAAATTGGAACGGAATAAATTAGCACATATGCATGTGCATCGGCGGTGGCTATCCACATGCACGCTAGCACGATCCCCACACACTGCCACCAACTGTTGTGTTAAATAGTCAAAGCATCAGCACATGCATGCATCGGACGGATCACGCGCGTGCGCTCGCAACGTCCTGATAGCACAGCTGCGCGTTTAAGTATTTAGGTAGAAACTATATTCGCCTTGGAGCACATGTACAGGTAGGCTCTTGCTGGAGAGCTCACACTCCTCTTCCATATAAACAAAAGTGCCATGTAAGCGTACTATAAGCTCCCTTTATAGTTTCTCTAAGGCATATGCCATATGATCAATGATGGAGTAGCTATGTCTTAAAAGATGCTATAATGCCAAAGGTAAATTAAAAGGATGCAAATTATGGACAGGCGTTCGTAGGATGTATGGGTCTTGGTAATCTCGATTTTTGTTTCCTGAGATCAACATGAACTTCACCACAATATTTGATCATTATTTTTTCAGGAATTTATGGAAAAAATGAACAAAAAAATATATGGAACTATTTCTGTTACACAAAATGATTCTCATGTAAATATCTAAATATTTTTTATTAATTTATATTCTATGATGCCAAGTTGGAAAAGAAATTATACCTTTGGTCTGCTAGAAAATCGGTGATCTTCTTGAGGAGTTGTTGTATACTCCCAGCTTTGGTGTCAACGTAACGTTGGCCACTAACTTCACTAACAATATTCCTTAGGATATTCATCATGTCTGGATTCCTTGACACAGATAAGAAGGCCTGACATTTAAATTTTCCATTCAAATCTTGATACACTTGATTTGCAAGAGTTGTTTTTTCCATTCCTCCAGATCCAACAATGGATACCAATTTCATTTTCTCTTGTGTTGACGCACCTTGAATCAACTGTTTTATTATCTCAGCCTTAGGTTCATCAATTCCGACAAGCTCGGAGGCATGCTGAAAGATAGCAAGAGCTCTAGGGTCAATGGTTGTATTCTTGGCCTTGGAGAAGGCCTCATGGGCCTGGTATCTTTCATTTGTCTCAGCCACCTCTATGATCTATTTCTTCAGATCTTGGATTACATTGCCGATATGAAGACGAGCCTTCATCTTTCCCAACTTCCCAAACAAGCTCTTCATATTGTCTAAAAATCCATCTGGCTTTGTATCTCCATCATTGACACTTTGCATGAAGTCACAGATAGAGTCCTCCATGTCATAAGAGAGTTCACGCAACTCATTCATCCACACCTTATCCTCAACATCTGGATCCTCCTCTGACATCTTGAGAAGAAATGCATCCATGGCAGTGAGTTCACGGGTGAGCGAGTTGGTGTCGTCGCACACACCCTTGAACCTCTTGTACTTATCGCCCACCAGAGCGCCTAGCTTCTCCAGGATAGGTTTCAAGGCTCCCGTCGCTGCACTCACCAGAGCCGCCTCCATGGTTGCGAATGGTGCTACCTGAGACTTACGCTTTCTCAGTTAGTTTTCTGCATATGAAGGCGAAAACAGTGTAGACTGAATGATGGTACCCTCTCTCAGCTTATAGCTTAGCTAAGCGAATAGCTTTTTTGCGGGGAAAAACTAGCATAGTTACATCGCCGGCCGTAATTAAACAATTGATTTTGCGTCAGCCGCTTTACTTGCATAGATAAAGACAAGTTTGTCTTATCCCGAAATTGCTAATTAAGCTAAGATGCTCGCACTACTAGGAAAAGGCTTATTAGTGGCGCACCTGTTTTGGCCATTAATGACGCACTACAGGTGCGCCACTATCATCACGCCACTAGTAACATATACTAATGGCGCATCCCTGGTGCGCCATTAGTATATCAGACTATAGTGGCGCACCAGGCAGTGCGCCATTAGTAAGTCACACGGTGCGCCATTAGTATGCCTCCCAGGGGGCCATATTTACCTTGTGCTCTGGGTTACTAATGGCGCACTAACAGATAATGCGCCACTAGTATTTTTTATAGCAGTGCGTCACTAATGTGCTGTATGGTGCGTCATTAGTATGAATATTAGGAATATTTTTTTTTCTTTTCTGATATTTGCACAGATTACAAAATATATTACTGCACAGAATATAGACAGCAAAACATATAAACAGCAGATTCATCGAATACAATAGAAGATTAGTCTCCGAATACAATTCATCATATTAGCTAGTCTCCGAATTCAAAAGACGGAACAAAGTTAGAACATTACAAGTCTCGAGACCGCGAATAGCGAGTTTGTCTTCACATTACAAGTCGATATCGATCATCTAAACTACCATCACATAGAAGAGAGCTGCGGTCATCACGATGAGCATCATCGCGATGAAACTGGTCTTCATTCGGTTCCTCCTCCGCTCCCTCCTCTCTCCCGCTAGATAGCGCGCGTATCTAGCTTCCGCCTCCGCCCTAGTGGTGTACCCTTTGTAACTGTTACCGCTGAAACGGTGAACCTGTCTCCAACACTCCTCCCAGTCGTCGTAGACTCCGGAAACCTTACCCTTGTACACGACATACGACGGCATCTCTATGCACTAGCCAAACAAAACGTTAGTAGCAATTCACAGACAATACATAAGCAATATATAAGTATGCAACAAAAGGATCGGAAGAGAAAAGCAAGACATTAATAGCACGATTCATGGTCCTACTAATAAATAGCATCGATTACATATAAGTTGAACGACTGTCCAAACCAAAGAGACATACAAGTTCATTAAAGTTTAATTACAACATGAGCTAATCGATATTTCAGAACTACATAGCATCACTACTTTCGAATCGACTCAGGGACCGGAGCGTGGATGAAGCCGCCGTCTGTCATGATGGTCATGAAATCGCGGGTGTTGTCAGCCTGCATTTGTAGCGTTGTTTCTATCTCACTGTTGGACGGTTGATATCTGAGGTAGAACTGCCCCGAGGCACGAAGGACATCTTGATGGATGATTTCCGCAAACTCTGACTGGATGCGAAAGAATTCTTGTCTAATGTCCGCGTCCTGGATTGCCGACAAGCGTGCGGCCCAATCTTTGAGATTATTTGGTAGCAGAAGGTGATTATGGTCCCGTACGGTCGCTCGTATGTGATGGAGGGCGTAGTAGGCATCCTTCTGACCGCCAGGCGGCTGCTTGACGCAGGGGAACGTCGTATTGTGGGTGAACACGTGCTTGCCGTACCTACGAATTGGCCTGCTGAAGGTGCCTCCAGATCTGGCGTAGCCGGGGAGAACATCATCAAGAACTTTCTTGATATTTGTGTAGTCTTTCTTTGACTGACGGTCCGAGTCGAAATACGTGGCCATGGAATAGTTCGGGCTTAAGAGGATGAGTGTGCAATGTGTGTCACTGCACAAAACACGGAATGTTAGAAAAAAAAAGAACGATCGAAATCTAAGAAATCATATGTTACGGGGCGGTGAGGGGATGACTTACTCGGGAAAGTAAGGCACAAGGAAGTTATCCTTATCTGGGTTTGCCAGAATGACGCCTTCGAGGTATGAACTCGCGACTTGCCGGTCCCCAGCGCTGCCCAAGATCTTGGCACGCATGTAGAAGGGGTCGACTATCACGATGTCCGGGGTCTTGTCTCTAATGATCCGCATCTCCATACTCAGCGAAAATAGCCGAACGAAGGTGTAGTGCAGCGGATGAAGGTTAAACATAGCGAATATGTCATCAAACCACAGAACGATCATACCCCCGAAGGCGCTATCCACAAAGCCCTTGCCCTCTGGCACCTTGGCCACGAAAACCGGGTATGCCACATCATTCTCTCGGAGACGCCGCTTCTCCAAAGAAAGAACACTGTCATGCAGACTCCGCATAGCACCGGTTGCAGCATTGAGCAGATTAGTCGGTAGCATCGGCCTACCCGCCACATGCACCCTCCTCGAGATATCCTTAGGTGAAGGTGGCCCGTCCTAAGCACGGATCGTACTCGGTGCCGGCTGGCTCGCACCCTTGTTACTCTTTATTTTCCGTCCCATCTTCTTCTGCTGTAATGGGATCGAGTTCTGCTCAGAGACCGCCTTCTTGAGTGTGTTGGGGCTGATAATATTTCGCACCTCGGCTATCTGAGGCTCGGTGAAGGCGGCAGCTGGAGGCGTCTCCTGAGAACTGAACGCCAGACGATGCCTGTTGCAATTGGGTTTCTCCGCGGTACCAGCTAGATCGTCTTTTGCAGGGTTGGGTTCTTGAGAAGGAGGCCCCAAGAATTCGTCACCGTACCCATGTTCGTTGAAGTACTTATCGACGTTGGTAAATGTACCGTCGTCGTCGTCATCGTCCGGATCCTGTGCCATATGCATGTCCGGATCCTGTGCCATATGCAGGTCCGGCATGTCCGGCAGCGTTGCGGCGGTCTTGCCATGGCTTGGCGCCGGCACGACTGGCGGTGTTGTCTGTGGAGTGGTGTCCCCCGTCCCCAAACGAATCTGGCTCTTCGGCCAAAGCAGGGGCCAGCTTAAGCAGGCGCTGAGGGTCATCACATCATCTTCGTCGGCCCCAGGGGGTCAAAACGGAGGTAACAAGTCGTCGCAGCCCCGCAGCACCCGAACCAGTTGAACCCTATACACGTTGGGTGGCATCGGATTACCGTGGAACAGGCGGTTGCCCGGTTGAACGATTCTGGCCTTGGCGACATCGATCAACTCGCCGTCCACAAAGTGCAGGAGAGTGCATGGAACGTCGGCGGCGCCCTGCGAAAACATGTAGGGCGTCAGGGATGCCCAGTCAAAGGCAAGGAGATGAAGTCATCGGCCGAGAGGCTTAATTAGTTACCGTGATGGCGTCGAGCTCGGCTAATGTCGAGGCACCGCCAATGGCGGGCGTGCAATTGACGGAGGGGCCGCTTGCTGCCGAGGTGCCGGCCGGCGTATTCTTCCCACACCCGGGTGCATTAAGCTGCAATGCCGGCGCCGCCGCGGGAGACACCAATGCCGCCTCCGTCGGAGATACCAATGGCGCCGCCGGCGCGTTGCGCGAGTTGCTGCCCGTGAAGCTGGGAATCGGGGGCGGCCCCTGTTGGCCGCCCGCAATCCACGCCTGCAGCCCAGAAACCAAGGTAGGCATAATGGCGGTGATCGTCGCTCCCAGTTGGTCTCGCACTTGCTCTTCGACCATCTCCGAAATCCGCGCCACTTGTGCCTTGAGTTGTTGAACCTCGCGCTCCTGGCTTTCCAAGCTGGCCGTCTTTCTCTTCTTTCGCCCATCGGTATAGTATTCCGACCATTTCGTGGACAAGCCTTTGCCGGCCACACGACCAACTGACGACGGCTTACTGAGCTTATCCTTGTTTTTCATTACGTTCAACACCCTATTTAAAGGGGTGTCGAAAGGGGAGCTCTGAGACGACCCCGCGCTACTGCTTTCAGTTTCCTGCGGAAGGAACATGAACCATTTAGGAATTTGGCTTCATTAATTAGAATACAACCATATGGAGCTAATTACGCGGGGGTGTATTCCTTACCAGAACACGCTCAAGCGCCTTGGTCTTCGGATCCGTGGTAAGCTCCTTGGTTACCGGGTCAATCTTGTACCGGGCCCTGACATAGTTCCTGGTCTGCTTGTCACGGTATTTATCGAAGCGGGGCGATAGGCCTTGCTCGGCACGCTCCGCGTCCTCCTTGTCCCATATAGGTTCCGCCACTCTATAACCTCCGGGACCGAGTGTGTGCTGTCCTAAGTTCAAGTTCCGCATATCTTTCCCCCACCGACTTGATTCCTCGGATGCGGTGCTCTGGCACTTGATCTTGAACTCCAGGTAGTCAGCTTCGCTGACCGAAGGATTTTTCTCCTTGATCTTCTCATAACTATGACCTTTGTCAATCATTCTCTTCACCGCGCCTCTCCAAGTAGCCAGGGCCGTGCTCATCTTCGTGAGGGCGGCACTGCTCACTTTATTCCCTGAGAGGCGTGTGTTTGCGAAGTCACCGGGGAACTTGTATCGTTCGTGGAGCTTCGTGAAGAGGAGATTGCGCAAATTCCCTCGGTCACGATGCCTTAGGTTCTCGGTGTTGATCGAGACGGTGCTCCGAAGAATGCAACCGAGCTATCCCGCGTACCCCTTGACTAATTCTTTGGGCGCCGTTGGATGCCCCTCGGAGGACACTTCAGTAAATTCCTCCTTGACGGTGCCGAGCACGTTCGGGCGCCGGTCCTTCCGTTGCCTCTTCGGTTGGCTGCCATCTGTGCGTGCGCTGCCATCATCAGTGGTGGCATCCTCGGCGGCACCAGCAGTGGTGTCATCCCCGACGCCACTAGGGGTTGTGTAGTCAGGATCGGTGTCTTCCGCGGCGTCCTCATAGCGCTGAGGTTCTTCCTCCATCTCCTGGGACAGCTCCCAGAATGCCTTGCCGCCCGAACCGCCGGCCTCATCGTTGTGGGCCATGTTTCGCTCTAAATAGGAAAAAAGTTTGGTCAAAAAGTTGGTTATTGTCAAGGAACAAGATCTCTAAGTTGACCAAATAACCTAATTCTCGAGGAATGTCGCCAAAAAGTTGGTTATTGTCAAGGAACAATTGAGAGATGTTTGTGATATTGCCTAGGTGTTTTGGGATGGAACCTGTTAGTGTGTTGTTCCTAAGGTCCAAGTCCCTTCCTAACCCCCTTCTTCTTGTCTCCTCATTTAGGGTTTGTCGACACCGAGGCATCCTAAAAGCTAAGCTTTTATCATTTAGGGTTTGTCGACGCCGAGGCACCCTAAAAGCCTAAGCTTTCATCATTTAGGTTTTTATCGACACCAAGGCACCCTAAAAGCCTAAGTTTTCATCATTTAGGGTTTATCGATGACGAGCCACGCTAAAAGAATATGTGGTATGGGCTTTTTTAGTAGGTCATCCTACCAGATTAGGGTTTATCGATGATGAGCAACTGACATTAGTAATAACTATGAGTTGATATCACACTTCTATATGTATAACACAAGAGGCAGTTGATCCTACTTAATTAAGTACTAAGATACCCCGGCCCATGCATTAGTCGCAAGTACCCCATATGTCCTATTTTTAGCAAAGTCATGCTAAAATTCACGGAAAATTTCAGCATGACCTTTGCTGAAAATAGGACATATGGAGTACCCGAATTTGCCGGAACGGAAGTTAATCGACATTCCGGCAAACTCAAGGACCTCTCGGGTGGACAAGGCAAAATCATTATCCCAGGCGGACAAGGCAAAATCATTTTCTGGGCAGTAGTTTAACTGAATTTGAGGAGTATCATGTTTACGAAAACATTTGCAAACAAAGATAATGGCAGTAAAACATCCATGCTGAGTATGACATCCATCTTGTGCATTCATATGGTACTACTGCTTCCCTGTAAAGATTATTATTCAGATTAAAGATGACCTCCTCAAAGTTTCATTTAGTATTCACAGTTCTGGAGTACATTATCAACAGATCATAATTGTTCTACTACTGAAAATTGTTCTGCTGAAAATTGTTCAGATCATAATTGTTCTACTACTGAAAATTGTTCAGATCATAATTGCTCTACTGATATCTACTAATTTTTTCCAGTTAAGACTGTTTTGTCAGTTAACGTAGTTAGTGTAATTTTAGCTGAATGACTAGACTAACCCGACAATCTAGTGACTCAAGAAGATAAAGCTGTGTTTGGCAAAGTCTAGGGTTATTGGCTTAGACAAGTGACTAGTGCAATCTCTTGCAAAAACAGTAGTCTCTGAACAATTGTGCTAGCTAGTAGGCATACTAAAAGAATGATGTGTGTCCTACTCACACACTGCTCTGCTTAACAGAGCACAAACTTTCTACAAACAGAGTCTACATTGACAAAATCTAATTGTGTTTCATCCACTAGGGTGATCCCAACCACTGGCAACGCCACGTAACATACGCACACGATCATCATGCACTTGTGCACCGTCTTCAGTGGCCTTGCAGATCGAACGATCACAGTAAGTTCAGGCAAATGTTTTCCATGAGGACATGGTCTGTCTGAATAGTGATTGTGTCTGTCCATGGGTCAGCACCCTACCTTGTGTCAGGTTTTCTAGACCAACAAAAGGTTCAATCAGGCCTTCAGCACATGGTACAGCAAATAGAATTTTGAAAGCTCCTAGTGACAGGTAACTGAATTTTGACAGTTCCTACTGCTCCTAGTGACACTTCACTGAATTTTCAGTTGTCTGAAAGTACAACACTTCAAGCGAGGGGAGCTCACCGCGGAGGCACACGAAGGCCCGGCGGTGGATTAGGAGCAGCAGGCCGGCCGGACTTGAAGGAGAGGCGGCGGAATCCGAGGTGGAAGAAGGGCTCGGTGGTGGGTTCGCGGTGCTCCTTGGCTCGGCTCTGGTCCGGTTCGTCGACGTATCCGACGGAGACGATGTAGACGCTCGTGCTGGACTTCTCCGGCCTGCTTCGGTGCTCGACGGCGTGGAGACGGAGACGCGTCGGGGTGGGGTCGGAGGGGGAGGAAGGGGAGGATGGGGAGAGGGAGGCGGCGGGGGCGCGGGGGGGGAGCGCGTGGCGGGGGGCGGCGCACGTAGGGGCGGCGGCGAGTGGGTCGAAGGGGGAGGAAGGGGAGGAAGGGAGAGGGGAGGCGGGCGGGGGCGGCGGCGCAAGTAGGGGGGCGGCGCAGTGGGGGGGCAGCGGTGCGTAGTGGGGTGGGGGGGGGGGGGGGGGGGGCTGAGAGAGATGTGAGATTGGGGATCGGGGATTGGGGATTTTAGGGGGGAGGGATAGCAATGGCGCACCACCTAGCGGTGCGCCATAAGTAACTTTTTTTGGATAGCAATGGCGCACCACCTAGCGGTGCGCCATTAGTAATTTTTCTTTTTGGGTTTTAGTTGCATTCATTTGTGAATTGGTAAAACATTTATGAATATGAAAAAATATCATCAAATTTGAAAAAATATTCATGAATTCAAAAAGTGCCCATGAAATTTAAGCAGGAAAAGGAACACTGAAAAATAAAATACAAGAATAAATAAAAATAAAAATTTGTATATCAATGGCGCACCTCATTCGGGTGCGCCATAAATACCTTCATAGCAATGCGCACCCTTCCCTGGTGCGCCATTACTAACTGTTTTTTTTTGGATTTTTAGTTGCATCTAATAATTCTTTAGAAAATGACGATCAAATTTGAAAACATTTATGAATGTGGAAAAATATCATCAGATTTCAAAACATTTATGAAAAAAATATGAATATGAAAAAATATCATCAAATTTGTTATTTGAATTTTTTTGGATTTTTAGTTGCATCTAATAATTTTTTAGAAAACATTTATGAATATGAAAAAATATCATCAGATTTCAAAATATTCATGAATTCAAAAAGTGGCGCCCATTTCCATATGTCGAAATACAATCGAGAAATGAAGACTACGATTTAAATACAATCGATCTTAGCTAGCTATCTTTTCACAATCATCTTGCCCTTCTTTTTCGCAAATGGAGTTCTTCTGTTGAATGGACGTCCTTTAGGTAGGGTGGTCCTGCTTCTTCTTGTGGTGTATGGCACTTCATCGTCGTCGTCATGTTCCATCTTATGGTGTAGAATGTGTAGCCGTTGATATCGTACGGCTCATAGGTCATCAGGTTGTGCTCGGCGCCCTGTGACAAGGCGAATATGAGTTTTTCTTCCGCGGAAGAATCCTCATGTAAAGGGTACGACAGAAGCTTCTCCTTGAACCAACGCGTGAAACATGAGTTGTGCTCTTTGATTATATCTCCGTCCGTCCTCTGTTGGCCTCGGTCATTGTACGTCTTCTCAATAAAGGTTTTGTGCTCTACCACCCAAGGATCGACCACGTCTATGTGTTGTAGCGCGACTAGGTTTGCTCTTTCAAAGTCGGCGAGTCGACCCTCGAAGTCGACATGCATTTTGCGGCGACCATCGCGGTGACCCCATCCAGCGAGCCTGCCGAGGTGCCTGTTGACGGGCAGACCAACAGGGTTCTCGATGCCTAGATAATTCGTGCAGTAGGAGATGCACTCTTCGGTCAGAAAGCCCCTGGCTATGCTTCCCTCTGAACGTGACATGTTGCGAACGTATCCTTTGATGACACCATTCATCCTTTCGAACGGCATCATGCTGTGCAGGAACGTCGGCCCGAGTTGGATGATAACCTCCACGATATGGACCAGCAGATGCACCATAACATCGAAGAATGCGGGCGGGAAGTACATCTCAAGCTCGCATAGTATCACCACGATCTCTTCCTGTAGCCTTCTGAGTTGCCTCACGCCAACCGACTTCCGAGAGATGACGTTGAAAAAGTTGCATAGGCCAAATAGCGTTTCACGGACGTGCGCGTCCATGATCCCACGGATTGCAACTGGAAGTATCTGCGTCATCAGCACGTGACAGTCGTGAGACTTCATCCCGCTGAACTTCTGCTTCGCTGAGTCTAGGTATCTGATTATCTTCCCCATGTAACCGTAAGGAAGTTTTACTCCTACGAGGCAGGTGAAAAACTGCTCGATCTCCTCCTGACTTAGAGTGAAGCACGCGGGAGGGCAGTCATTTCTGATCTTCTTGGCCTTTTTGCCTTTGCGACGACTTTCCGTGTCCGTCGCCTCATCATCATTAGCGTGAAGCTCCTCCCTGATGCCCATTGATTTCAAGTCTGCCCTTGCTTTCGGCCCATCTTTAGTCCTCTCTGGCATGTTGAGCAGGGTACCAAGCAGACTCTCGCACACGTTCTTCGTAATATGCATGACATCAAGGCTGTGAGGCACACGGAGGATCTTCCAGTACGGCAAGTCCCAGAAAACCGACCTCGTTTTCCATACCTTCAGCAGCGGCTCTGGCGCCTTTCGCTTCTTTCCCGACGGTGGGCACTCTTTCCAATTTTTCAACAGCTCGTCTATTTCCTCGCCGCTCCTCGTACGCGGGCGTCTTCGGTGTTCGGTTTCACCATCGAACAGATCCTTCCGTTTTCTCCATGAGTCATCATCGCGAAGCCACCTTCGATGTCCCATGAACACGGTTTTCGAAGACCCGGGATCTCTATCTAGCTGGCGATACGTTGTGTCATCCATGCACCTGACGCATGCACGAAATCCGTGGACCACCTGCCCCGCGACATATCCGTAACCGAGATAGTCTTGCACCGTCGTGAGCAGTGCGGCTCTCATAGGGAAATATTCTTTCTCTGCGGCATCCCACGTATTGGCTGGCGTTTTCCACAGCGTGTCTAGCTCCTCTTTCAGCAGCCCCAGATACAGATTGATGTCGTTCCCTGGTTGTTTCGGCCCTTCAATTAGCATACTCATATGAATGTACTTCCTCTTCATGCACTTCCGGGGGGATGGTTGTACATCCACACAAACACAGGCCAGGTGCTATGTGTGCTTCTCTGGCTGCCAAACGGATTGACTCCATCGGTGCTCGCGCCCAGCACGATGTTCCTTGGATCGTCCCCAAAATCTGGGTATTCGAAGTTCAACGCTTGCCACTGGCTCGCATCCTTAGGGTGACTCAGCATCTTGTCTTTTTTATTTATCTCCGGATCATTTCCGTCATCTTCTCGCTTCTTCTCCTCCCTATCCGCGTGCCAACGCAGGAGCTTTGCTGCCTTAGGGTCCGCGAAATACCGCTGCAGACGAGGAGTGATCGAAAAGTACCACACCACTTTTCGATGAGCTTTCTTCCTCTTCTTGTATCGAGTGACGCCGCACACCGGACATATGGTAGACTCCGCGTGCTCGTCCCGATAAATGATGCAATCGTTCATGCACACATGGTATTTCACGTGTGGTAAATCCAGAGGACACATGATTTTCTTCGCCTCCTCGAAACTGGTCGGGCACTTGTTCCCCTTGGGAAGACGTTCGTGCCAGAATGACATGTTCTCGTCGAAGCATGCGTCGGTCATTTTGTGTTTTACCTTCATATCCAGAGCCATGAGCGTTACTTTCAGGCGGGTATCCTCGGGCCTGCATCCTTCATACAATGGAGTAACCGCGTCTATCTCCAGTTGATCCAGCTTGGCTTTCTCTCGGGCGGCAGCTCTTGCGTTATCCGTCTGCTTGAGAAGCAGCTCTTGAATATGAGGGTCCTGCACGCAGCCCATCGATGGTCCATCGTCGTCTGCTCCGGCATCTTCATCTTCATGATCATGCCCTTCGTCTTGATCTTCCTCATCATCATGTCCGGCATCTTCTACATGATGACTGTGTACTGCATCACCGTTGTGATCATGTCCTGGAGATTCTTCGTCTTCTCGCCCGCCCTCGCCGCCGCGGTTGTCTTGCTGCCCTTCCTCATTTCTTGCCCGGCCCCCATGGACGACTTCATAGTCATCTTCATCACCTTGCCACCGATAGCCATCCATGAAACCACGCAAGAGCAGGTGGTCCCGCACCTGTCCGGAATCCGGGTCCGTAATAAGGCTCTTCAGCTTGCATCTTCGACACGGACATCTTATCTCCGTCTCGTTCTTTTGAAGCATCTCGGCCTTCGTGGAGCTCAAAAACCTATTCATGATGCCTTCGGTCATCGTGCGGACCATGGTCGCCCGCGGGGTAGAGCAAAACGATATTTTAGAACCAAGAAAAAATTTGGCATGACTTTGCCTAAAAATAGGACAAAAAAGAATGCATAGTGCCAAATTCTCGCCGAAACGGAAATGAATCAACATTCCGGCAAAATATTGGCAACTATCGCATTTCAAATACCGGTACCTGCAAACACAAACATATGCAACACTACAAACATATGCAATACCACAAACATACGTAGATCTAGGCCATAAAAAGTGCATGTGCACGTTGTTGGAGGGAGAAAAAAGTAGATCTACAACATAATTAAAGAAAGCTTTCCCCTTACTTACCTATCAAAAAAAGGTAATTTAACCACTTAATTTGGGTGAATCTATGGTGCAAATGAGGTGAGGAGGAGGAGGCAGCCGAGACAAGCTTGGAGGAGGAGGTGGAGAGAATAAAGTGGGGAAAGTGAGTGTGGTAGGTGGCTGTCCAAAATATCTAGCTGGTCTCAGGTTACTAATGGCGCACCACCTAAAAATGCGCCATTAGTAACCCTGGTTACTAATGGCGCTGGTGCGCCATTACTAGTTTTGCAAAAAAATAAAAAATATATAATTGTTAGTAGTGGCGCACCGTGGTTGTGGTGCGCCATTACTAGTTTGACACAGGTGCGCCATTACTAGTTTTAAAAAAAAATAAAAAAAAATTCTTAGTAGTGGCGCACGGAGCGTGTGGTGCGTCATTAATAGTTAAAACTAGTAATGACGCACTGTGCCCTGGTGCGCCATTAATAGTTTTGGAAAAATAAAAAAAAATAAAATTTGCTAGTAATGGCGCATCGTGTGTCTGGTGCGCCATTAGTAATGAGGAC
The DNA here is from genome assembly GCA_011799875.1 of Thinopyrum elongatum. Classification (NCBI taxonomy): domain Eukaryota; kingdom Viridiplantae; phylum Streptophyta; class Magnoliopsida; order Poales; family Poaceae; genus Thinopyrum; species Thinopyrum elongatum. The sequence continues at coordinate 559,759,841 of CM022302.1, forward strand.
ACTAATGGCGCACCTGTATCTGGTGCGCCACTGCTATATAGCAGTGGCGCACCACATACATGGTGCGCCATTAATATCCATATCAGCTATAGCCCTTTTCCTAGTAGTGTCGTTGCTAGCTACTAAGTTGGTCAACAGTTCTTCTAAAAGCTAGATCTACGATTCATTTCAACAAAAAGTACTAGCTAGATCTGCTCACCACAAGCTCTCTTCATCCAAAAAGAGGAGGTAAAAAATGGAATTACCTCAAAAATAAACACCTTAATCATGCCGCATCACAAGATGTTATCTCAAGCTAGCTATCCATGTCTTAATCAGTACTCATTAACTTTTTGTTTAGCATATCCCTATGAGCACCTCCGCGCCTTCGTAATCGACGGTAACATCTTCTGTTACTAACGAACATCGTCGAAAAGGCTGAAATAAATTCCAAAACTTAGGAGAGCACCAATTGGTTCCATCACATAGAACCTAACCATCTGAGCTGCTCAGTTCATGTTAACCTTTTGGTGTCAAATAAGTCATGGATATTTTGCCACGCCTTAACGTACCATCTCATCGTTGTTCATCCTCACACTTTATCTATGGCATTAACCTATCAATTTTAGCATGAGTTCCCGCTGCAATGCACGGGTTATCTTCTACTAGTATTTAGTGATTTGAAAGGCGCGACACTTAGTTTCTCCAGTTAGCACACTGATTGGTGAATACAATGACACAACACACGTGTCTGACCGGAAAAGGTGCAGCACTTAGTTTTTGTACTCGCCACTCTTGGTGCTCTCAAGCCGCGAAAATCTCCTCCAATGTTTAATGAAACTTAAAATTGCGATTATAATAGATCAAGCACAAAATTCTTCAGGTTTACTTTCTTGACAAAAGTATTCAAGTTAGGAAAAAAAATTTAGCCATGAACGAACCTTTTCGTTTCCCTAAGTGGGAGTCGGGAAATTCGCTAAAAATTGATAGACAAAACAGCGCATAGAAGCAAGAGTTTGAATCCACTTGGGGCTTGAACTAACCTGGAGATGCCCTCTTGTAGGTGGACGAGGACCTTGATGAAGCTTGCTCTCCTAGCTTCAGTTCACGGGAATGATTCCGAGGATCCTATCCAGCTCTCGGCAATTGGTTGTTCCTTTATACTCTGTCTCTGCATCGACATTGCCTGCATCTTGGAAGATTTTTTCTTCTCTTGAGAAAGAAACGTTGCCTCTTGGAAGATGAGTCGGCATCTTCGGCTAACTTGATGGGCCACTGGGAGACCATCTTCAGCCAACTTTTATTGACGGCCGGGCAACTAGTAGGACAAGGTGGACCTCAGGTCAAACTCGGTCCATGGTCAGCGTGACAACATCAAGGCACCAGTCCAGGATGAGGATGACATGAGTCTCAAGGTGTTCTCTATTGTTGGGTTCGGAGGGTTGGGGAAGACAACCCTGGCCATGGAGTTGTGCCGGCAGCTGGATGCGGACTTCCCTTGCCTGGCGTTGGTGTCCGTGACTCCGTGTCACAAGTGTTCGATGTCGAAAAGGATATGAAGGGACTGCTGGTACGAGTTCTCAAGCAGATCCTCAAGGAGAAACCAAAGACCAACAAGGAGCACCTCACGAGAAAGGAGAAAGTGGATGGTACACAAACCAAAATAAGGAAGAGTGTTGGAGTTGATGTGTGATGCACAAAGCAAGGCTAGTAGCCAAAGTGTACGTGCAAGAGAAAAGTGTGGACTTTGAAGAAGTGCTCGTTCCGTTGCAAGGATTGAATCGGTGAGATTACTAATAGCTCTTGCGGCTCAAGGATCATGGAGGATACATCGCATGGATGTAAAATATGTGTTTTTCAAAGGAGAGTTACAAGGAAATATTTATGTGAACCAACTGCCCGGATTCATCAAAGAGGGAGAACAGCACAAAGTACTAAAGTTACACAGTCTTGTACCGGCTACGGCAAGACCTTCGGGCATGGAACATCAAACTTGGTCAGACTTTGATTTCTCTTGAATTTGAGAAAGCCTCACTAGAGCATGCAATGTACAAGAGAGGTGAAGGAAGGGATCGTCTACTAGTTGGCATCTACGTAGACGACCTATAGATAACTAGAGCAGATGAAGAATTGATTGCAAAGTTCAAGCTAAAAATGAAGGAGCTTTTCAAGATGGATGATCTAGGGCTATTTGTTGGGAAATGTTGCATGGAAAACAAAAAAAATTCTACGCACACGCAATGATCTATCCATGGAGATGCATAGCAACGAGGGGGAGAGTTTGTCTACGTACCCTCGTAGACCGTAAGCGGAAGCGTTTCACAACGCGGTTGATGTAGTCGAACTTCTTCTCACGTCAACCGATCAAGTACCGAACGCATGGCACCTCCGCGTTCTGCACACGTTCAGCTCGGTGACGTCCCTCGCCTTCTTGATCCAGCAAGTCGTCGAGGTAGTAGATGAGTTCCGTCAGCACGACGGCATGGTGACGGTGATGGTGAAGTGATCCTCGCAAGGCTTCGCCTAAGCACTACGAAAATATAACCGGGGGTGTAAACGGTGGAGGGGGCGCCGCACACGGCTAACAATTGATCTGGTGTGTGCTAGGGCGCCCCCCCCACATATATATATATATATAGGTGGGAGGGAGAGGGGAGGCTGCCAGGAGGCGCCCAAGTAGGCCGAATCCTACTTGGGGTCTCCCCTTGGCCGGCGCCCCCCCTGCCATATTTGCCGGAGGGGGAAGGAAAGAGGAGGAGGAGGGAAGGAAGGGTGAGGTCGAATCCCCTCCTTTCCTTTCCCTTCCCCTCTTTCCTTCTCCTCCTGGTTCGGCCCATATGGGGGGCGCACCAGCCCCTTGTGGCTGGTGCGTTTCCCCTTTTGGCCCATAAGGCCCATATCTTTTGCCGGGGGTGCCCGGAACCCCTTCCGGTGACCCGTTATGTACACGGTACCCTCCGGAACACTTCTGGTGTCCGAATACCATCGTCCTATATATCAATCTTTACCTCTCGACCATTTCGAGACTCCTTGTCATGTCCGTGATCTCATCCGGGACTCCGAACAACATTCGGTCACCAAATCACATAACTCATATAATACTATATGGAAGGAAATATGCCCTAGAGGCAATAATAAATTTGTTATTTTATATTTCCTTATTCATGCTAGAATTGTATTGATCGGAAACTTAAATACATGTGTGAATACATAAACAAATACCGTGTCCCTAGTAAGCCTCTACTAGACTAGCTCGTTGATCAAAGATTGTTTAGGTTTCCTAACCATGGACATGTGTTGTCATTTGATAACAGGATCACATCATTAGGAGAATGATGTGATGGACAAGACCCATCCGTTAGCTTAGCATATTGATCGTTCAGTTTATTGCTACTGCTTTCTTCATGTCAAATACATATTCCTTCGACCATGAGATCATGCAACTCCCGGATACCAAAGGAATACCTTGTGTGCTATCAAACATCACAATGTAACTGGGTGATTATAAAGATGCTCTACAGGTATCTTCGAAGGTGTCTGTTGAGTTGGCATGGATCGAGATTGGGATTTGTCACTCCGAGTATCGGAGAGGTATCTCTGGGCCCTCTTGGTACACATCATAAGCTTGCAAGCAAATGAATAAGGAGTTAGTTACGAGATGATGTATTACGGAACGAGTAAAGAGACTTGCTAGTAACGAGATTGAAATAGGTATAGAGATACCGACGATCGAATCTCGGGCAAGTAACATACCGATGGACAAAGGGAATTACGTATGTTGTCATAAGGTTCGACCAATAAAGATCTTCGTAGAATATGTAGGAGCCAATATGGGCATCCAGGTTCCGCTATTGGTTATTTACCGGAGAGGCGTCTCGGTCATGTCTACATAGTTCTCAAACCCGTAGGGTCCGCACACTTAACGTTCGTTGACGATATAGTATTATATGAGTTATGTATGTTGGTGACCGAATGTTGTTCGGAATCCCGGATGAGATCACGGACATGACGAGGAGCTCCGGAATGGTCCGGAGGTAAAGATTGATATATAGGATGATATGGTTAGGCCAAGGGGTAAAGCCCACGGGGCTTTAAATCGATGCAAAAGGAGTTTTGCGGAGGCCAGGGGGCCAAACGACGGAGACCCTGGCGTCTGGCCCTGGGCCAGACGCCGAGGCCCATGGCGTCTGGGCCAGACGCCAAGGACTATGGCGTCTGGTCCGAGAAGTCCAAGAAGGACTCTTCCTTGTTGGCAAAACCGACTTTGAGGAGGCTCTTTCTCCTAGTTTCGACCCTAGGGTTCAACATATAAATAAAGGGGCAGGGCTAGCACCCAAGACACATTAAGAGACACCAAGCCGTGTGACGGCAACCACGTACCCTCTAGTTTATCCTCCGCCATAGTTTCCGTAGTGCTTGACGAAGCCCTGCGGAGATTGTTCTTCACCACCACCGTCACCACGCCGTTGTGCTGCCGGAACTCATATACTACTTCGCCCGTCCTGCTGGATCAAGAAGGCGAGGACGTCATCGAGCTGAATATGTGCTGAACGCGGAGGTGCCATACGTTCGGTACTTGATCGGGACGGATCGCGTTGATAAATGCTTCCGCTTTGCGATCTTTAAGGGTATGAAGATGCTCTCCCCTCTCGTAGCTATGCATCTCCATGTATAGATGTTGCGTGTGCGTAGATTTTTTTTTGTTTTCCATGCAACGTTTCCCGACAGTGGCATCAGAGCCAGGTCTATGCGTAGATGATATGCACGAGTAGAACACAAAGAGTTATGGGCGGTGATGGTCATACTGCTTACCACCAACGTCTTATTTTGATTCGGCGGTATTGTAAGATGAAGCGGCCCGGACCAACCTTACATGTCCACGTACATGAGACCGGTTCCACCGACAGACATGCAACTAGTTTTGCATAAAGGTGGCTGGCGGATGTCTGTTTCTCTTACTTTAGTTGAATCGAATTTGACTGCGGCCGGTCCTTGAAGAAGGTTAAAACAGCAAACTTGATAAATCACCGTTGTGGTTTTTGCCGTAGGTAAGAACGGTTCTTGCTAGAAGCCCATAGCAGCCACGTAAAACTTGCAACAATAAAGTAGAGGACGTCTAACTTGTTTTTGTAGGGTATGCTGTGATGTGATATGGTCAAGACATGATGTGATATACGTTATTGTATGAGATGATCATGTTTTGTAATTTATCGGCAACCGGCAGGACCCTTATGGTTATCTCTTTATTGTATGAAATGCAATCGCCATGTAATTGATTTACTTTATCGCTATGCATTAGCAATAGTTGTAGAAGCAATAGTTGGCGAGACAACCACGACGCAACGATGGAGATCAAGGTGTCGAGCCGGTGACGATGGAGATCATGACGATGCTTTGGAGATGGAGATCAAAAGCACAACATGATGATGGCCATATCATGTCACATATTTTGATTGCATGTGATGTTTATCTTTAATACATCTTATTTTGCTTAGAACGACGGTAGCATTATAAGATGTGAAGGAAATATGCCCTAGAGGCAATAATAAAGTTGTTATTTATATTTTCTTATATCATGATAAATGTTTATTATTCATGCTAGAATTGTATTAACCGGAAACTTGATACATGTGTGAATACATAGACAAAATAAAGTGCCCCTAGTATGCCTCTACTTGAATAGCTCGTTAATCAAAGATGGTTAAGTTTCCTAACCATAGACATGTGTTGTCATTTGATGAACGCGATCAAATCATTAGGTGAATGATGTGATGGACAAGACCCATCCATTAGCTTAGCATAATGATTGTTAAGTTTTATTGCTATTGCTTTCTTCATGACTTATACATATGCCGCTGACTATGAGATTATGCAACTCCCGAATACCGGAGGAACACCTTGTGTGCTATCAAACGTCACAACGTAACTGGGTGATTATAAAGATGCTCTACAGGTGTCTCCGAAGGTGTTTGTTGGGTTGGCATAGATCGGGATTAGGATTTGTCACTCCGAGTATCGAAGAGGTATCTCTGGGCCCTCTCGATAATGCACATCATGATAAGCCTTGCAAGCAATGTGACTAATGAGTTAGTTATGGGATGATGCATTACGGAACGAGTAAAGAGACTTGCCGGTAATGAGATTGAACTAGGTATGATGATACCGATGATCGAATCTCGGGCAAGTAACATACCGATGATAAAGGGAATAACGTATGTTGTTATGCGGTTTGACCGATAAAGATCTTCGTAGAATATGTAGGAGCCAATATGAGCATCCAGGTTCCGCTATTGGTTATTGACCGGAGATGTGTCTCGGTCATGTCTACATAGTTCTCGAACCCGTAGGGTCTGCACGCTTAACGTTCGATGACGATTTGTATTATGAGTTATGTGTTTTGGTGACCGAAGTTTGTTCGGAGTCCCGGATGAGATCACGGACATGACGAGAAGTCTCGAAATGGTTGAGAGGTAAAGATTCATATATTGGAAGGTTGTATTCGGACATCGGAATGGTTCCGAGTGATTCGGGTATTTTTCCGGAGTACCGGGAGGTTACCGGAACCCCCCGGGAGAGGTAATGGGCCTCATGGGCCATAGGGAAGAGGGGAGGCAGCCCACAAGGGGTGGCTGCGCCCCCCTCCCATGGGGAGGCCGAATTGGTTTAGGGAAGGGGGCGCCACCCCCCTTTCCTTCTCCTACTCCCTCTCCTTCCCCCTTTCCACCTCCAAGAGAAGGAAAAGAAGGGGGGGCCGAATCCTACTTGGACTAGGAGTCCAAGTAGGACTCCCCCCTTGGTGCGCCCCCTCTAGGCCGGCCACCTCCTCCTCACCTCCTTTATATACGTGGGCAGGGGGGCACCCCAAAGGCACAACATATATTCTCTTAGCCGTGTGAGGTGCCCTCCTCCACGGTTTACTCCTCCGGTCATAGCGTCGTAGTGCTTAGGCGAAGCCCTGCGCGGATCACATCACCAACACCGTCACCACGCCGTCGTGCTGACGGAACTCTCCCTCGACACTTTGCTGGATCAAGAGTTCTGTAACACCCCTATGTAATAGCCACTGTGATCAACTGCTAATAATGCCAAGTCATAACATTTGCAGTGCTTAAACATAGTGGTTAACCAAAACAATTCAAACCCCATTCTGAAAATCAACTCAAATTCAAAAGTACAAAATCAACTTGGTCAAACACTATGGGAAAAATGTTCACTAAATAGCAAATATTCCAGAATCACTCATAAAAATATAAACAATGGAATTGGAAGTAGTTAAATGGTTCAAACCACATGAAACAGCACCAAAACAGAATTAGTTAATTTAATTAAATTCATTTCAAATTCAAATGAAATCCAACTTTACCCAAACCAGTTTTTGGTGAAGGGTAATATTACATTGCATTATTTGGGCCAAGTCCCACATTTTATAAAATTGCACAGGTGGCCTAAACATTTGCCTAAGTAGAAAGAAATAAAGAAATAGAAAACAGAAAAGGGAAAATAAGAAAAGGCCAATGTGCACTAGCTTGAGTGCACAGTGCCTAGAGCCCAGCCCACCTAGACCAACTCCCTCTCTCCCCTTCGCGTGTCATCCCCTCCTTGGCCGAGCGCGCGCTCGCTGCTCCGGCGCCGACACGGCGACGCCCGCAGCTGGCTGAGGGGATAAGAACCACCCCTGCCCTCTCCGTCGTCGCCCTTATCCACTCCTCCATCGCCTCGCTTGCCCTCTCCTCTCCTTTTCCCCTCCAGATCCACGGCCGCCGAGCGCCGCAGCCGCCGCGCCTTGCTGCTCGCTGTGGCCACCGGCGTCCGCTCCTCCCCCCAAGCTGTCCGCGGGGTTCGCCAAGCTCCGCCACGTCTTTCGGAGCCGTTGGAAGGAGCAGAGGAGCTCAGCAGCGCCTGGACACGCTGTCTTCTTCATCGGGACGCCGGCGGTCCCCTTCTTCCCCTACAAGCTCCTGCGCTACTAAACTCCCAAGGGCCTCCGTGCGCCGCTCAGTGAGCACCCGCCCCCTTCTCTTTTCCCTAGTCGCTCGCGTAGCTCTTCTAGATAGACGCTGCACCGTCGTCGCCATGACCGAGCTCTGCACGTCGCTGGCGAGCTCCGTCGACGCGGCCACGACCGTCGCTGGCAACGCCCGAGCCCAGAACCGTGCTCCTGGTGCTCCCAGGAGCACGTAGCACACGCGCGCGTTTTTCCTAGAGCCCCGTAGCTCCGTTTCCGTCGAAGCCCGATCTCTGGCGCCGCTCCGGCTCATCGCCGACGTCGTTCCGGCCGTCCCCGGCACTTCTTGCTAACCTAGATCGACGCGACGTCGAACGACCATTCTAACGCGCCCAAGCGCGCGCGAAAAGACCCCCTGTGGGGCATTTCCGACGCCGGCCGCGCTCCTCCGCCGTGTCTGGAGGTTGCTGGCGGCGAGACGCCGGTCACCGCCACGCTGGATGGCCTGGGGCCGCCCCAGGGCCACTGACAGCGGGCCCTACGGGCCCCGTTGACTGGTTTGACCAGTCAACGCGCTGACGTGGTGGTCCAGTGTCGTTGACACGCGGGCCCCACTTCAATTAACTAATTAAAATAAATAGATAATTAGATAAATAATTAGTTTAGTTAATTAAGTGGCTAAACTCTCACTGACATTAGGGGCCCACCCCACTAATCACTCTGTTAGTTTAATTAATCCACTGTTAGTCTAACAGAGGCTGACATGTGGGTCCCACTGGACCCACATGTCAGGTTTGACCCTGGTCAGCCGCAGTTGACCTGCTGACATCACAGTGACATCATGCTGACGTCATATATCATTTTCTGTTAATAAAAATAAATCTAGAAAATCATTTAAACTTTGAGAATTAATAACTTTTAAACCGTAGCTCAGATCTAAAAACTTAAAACATGAAAGTTGCACAAAACGACGACACGAATCTGATCGTGTCGTCTGTTTCGATGCCGGAACCCCCTACGTAGATGTAACTGCAACTTCAAGGTCGAATCCGGTAGATGAATAGTGCATAATCACCGGTTAATAAATCCAACTTAAATCCTGAAATAACCGAAGTGACTTAGATGCATCTTTAGGCAACCCTGCACTGCATCCTAGCATAGTATACCCTGTGTTGCATCGTTTGCTGTGAATTTATATGTTTCTCCCCCCTCTTCTCTCTCGGTAGACCCTGACGTTGACATAGCTCCCGAGGCCGACGCCGCTCAGGAGCCAGACGCCACCGTCGACGACCTTGCCCTTGCCCCCGAGCAACCAGGCAAGCACCCCCATTTTGAGCATTCCGATATCGCCCACTCTCTTCTCTCTTATGCTTCCATTAGAAGTTACTGGTGCTACTGTTGTCCTATATCTGCTGCATAGCCTGTTTACTTGTAACCTGCTGTTGATACTTACCTGTTATCCTAAACTGTTTAGAATAGGTTGGGTAGAGACCATCTGAGACCCCACTTAACCCGACTGCCCCGCTGGATGTTCAGAAGACCTGTGCAACGGGATTGAAGAACAGGCCCCGACACCGCACGTCACTTCCCTTTAGTTGCCGACACTACTGGGTTACTATCGAGTGCCGAGGGTGATACCTCATCAGCACTTCAGATGATAACCTTGTAGGTTAGTTAATCGGTCGTGGTAAGCGAGGGTGATTCCTCCTACACCACCCCCGATACCCACACCGTCGTGCAACACCTCAAGTGTGAACCTCGAGGGTGATTCCTCCTTCATTCACCTTGACAATAACATCAAATGGGATTCCATCGGGGGTGATTCCTCAGGGTTCCCTTTGGTGTCAGACACATGGATACTTTGGGTACTATGACTGATCAATGAACCATGACACTAAAGACGGGTCGGCCCTGAGGGGTACCCGCGCGAGCTTAATAGCGAGTGATGTGGAATCGGGTGTACCTGGAGGGTACCTGAGAGTTGAACACGAGGCGTGGCCGGGCATTCTTAGCCCTTGCCGCAAGTCCTCGAGACGGGGCGACGGGGTCACATCGATCGTGAGTCTCTGCTCGTTTCCGCGCGCTCCTAAACCACTAAATGGTTTGGATATTTGATCCGAGGGGCCTCTGGCCTGATAGCACTAGCCATCACGTGGGCATAGTATGGGCGTTCTGCATCGTATACTTCAGCCGGAGCTTAGTGGACGTCAGCGACTGAGAGGCACGCGCCGAGTTGGACTGGTTACGCAACTGCGCTTGTATTAAGGGGTTGCTAGGTCTGCTCTCGGCCGTGTTCGCAACGTGCAGGAGTTCCTGGGGCGATGGCCCAAGACCCCTGGGGGCATAGGTTTAGTCCGGCGTGCTGACCTCTCTATTAGGTATTCGGTCGGGTTGCGGCGTATCGTTTGGCCGAGGCCGGGCATGACCCAGAAAAGTGTGTCCGGCCGGAGCTAATCGAGCGTGCTAGGTAACTTGGTGCACCCCTGCAGGGAAGAACTAATCTATCGATAGCCTGTTCTACGGTAACGGACACTCGGAGTTGTATCCCGATCGGTACAACTAGAACTAATGACTTGAGATAAAATGGATAGTATGGCTCTGGGATTGCTTTCTCGCAGGGAGTCGAGGAAGAATCTCTGGCCGAGGTTGATGACATTACTACTACTTTACATTATGTTACTCTGCTCTCTTCTAATGCTGCATGACTGTTGAAGATGCTGAAGATGCTAGTCTTCGATAGGACTAGGCTTTCTCCCTCTATTCTGGCATTTCTGCAGCCCAGTCCACATATACAACCCTCCTTTGAAAATGTTGCATATGTAGTGTAGATCCTTGCTTGCTGAGTACTTCGGATGAGTACTCACGTTTGCTTTATTTTCTTTTTCTCCCCATATCCAATTGACGCCGCCAGATGACGGAGCCCCTGAGTTAGCTGCCCCTGTCGACGACTACGGCTACTACTACTACCCTCCCGGCGAGTACTACTACGAGGAGCCGACAGACAACCAGGAGTAGGATTCAGAGGGTCCTAGGCCGGAGGCCTATGCCTTTCGATCATAGTGTTTTATTTTGCCCCGCCTTTCTAAAGGCTTATCTCTATTTCTGTAATATATCTGTAGCCAGATATCTGATGCTTTCGCTGACACTTGTATACCATCGAGCTATGTATTCGAGCCCTCGAGGCCCTGGCTTGTAATATAAAGCTTGTATGAATTTATTCATGTTTAGAGTTGTGTTGTGATATCTTCAAGTGAGTCCTTAGGCTTGATCGTGTGCATTTGCGTGTATGGTTAGTGCACGATTAAGCCGGGGTCATCACAGGTTGGTATCAGAGCCGACTGCCTCTAGGAATCCCCTTTTCCAACTCATTGGCCGAAGTTGAGTCTAGAAACCGAAAAACTCGTTTACTAACTTGGCTGTGTGGCTTACGGGCCCACGTCACCAACTGGGTGGTATTAGGATCTTTTATTCCTCGTCTTTACTCTGGGACTCTAATCACTCTTCTATTCGGGTTTAATGAAACTTACTAACGCCGACACTTAGGATCTCGTAAATTCCATCCATCCGGAGAGCTGGATATCAGTGCGATTTCCCTGTCATTGATCTGATTAGTCTGATAATCATTTTCCTTTCCATTGTTTTGTTTAACCTTTCCCTCCTAGATCTGTTATATTCCTCATCGTCGTATGACAACTTTGAACTTCCTCTGTTTCAGATGGATCGTCTATTTTCCCCGCGCCCTACGACACAGCTTGTGCTTCGCACCTGGGCTCGAGACGTTCCGAGGTTTCCAGCTGTTCTGATCGCCCTCTTGATCAGGCTGGGATACCGCTGGTGCCCCGAGTACATGGTCTACGAGGTTTATCATGAGTTCAACCAGGAGCAGTACTATGCTGATGTTCGCTTCTACGATCAGCAGGATGACTCCGACACTGAGCTACACCTTTTCCACGGTATCAGCGTGACGATTGAGATGGCAGTCCACGATGCCGCCTATTCTGCTGTCGCACGTCTCCGAGGAGAGCACAGCGCCAGCTTGGATGCTTCTGAGTATCGGTACATTCCGTATGCCCCTGCTGGAGATGCTACTGGATACTACACAGCTGTCTGTGCCCCTTACGAGCCTCGTTGCTACGATCAGCGAGTTCTGATTCAGTGTACTCAGGCTCTGGATCGCACTGTTCACGCTCTTGCTGTCGAGTTGTTTGCCACTCGAGCACGACTCTATGAGGCTATGACGCAGTTGCTACCAGCTGTTCGTGCAGGGATACATCCGGAGCACATTCTTTACCCGAGCAGGACCGAGATGCCATCAGGGATCGATTGGCCTACGGTGGGAGGTCACACGCCTGCACGTGGACCTCTTCTTTCAGCTCGAGACCGGGTTCTGCATCAGAGTGTACATGGAGCGCAGGATCCTTCTGCGACGAACGTCTGTCGTCCGCACTTGCAGCTACCCCGTTTCAGTGGTTTTCTCCGACGTTGATGTAGCCTTTGCTATGTCTCGTTGTGTACTTCCTTACCGCGTGCCTGCGCGCCGCCTAGCATGTCTAGTTTTTAAATTTGCGCCGTTATGCTGTCCGAATGTAACCGACTCTGTATGGATCTGTATGACTTGATGATTACTGTTAAGCATCTGTGGTACTACTTAAATTCCCTCGCGTTACATCATGCATGTTGCTAAACACTCGCATTGGCTTCTGCTAAACTACCCCTGTTGACTTAGCAGGATGGCTGATAACAATCCACCACCGCCGCCACCGCCTGACTATATGGCTGCGATGATGCAACAGTTTGAACTCAACCGCCAATTCATGTCGGGAATTATGCAACAGTTCCCTCGTCCTGATGCCAATCAGCAGCCACCTTCCATCACCTTGCCAGAGTTTATGAGACTCAACCCGTCGTTCTTTCGCAACACAGTCAACCTGCTGGATGCCGATGATTGGCTGCGTGACATCTCCTATGAGATGGAGTCTGCTGATGTCGCCCCGGCCAATTATGTCACCTTTGCGACATACCTACTGAAGGGTCCCGCATCACAATGGTGGGCCACCCACCGACATACCCTACTACCTGGCACCGTCGTCACTTGGGCAGAATTCAAGATTGCTTTCCATGCCCGCTACATTCCTCAAGCTGTCATAGCCCGGAAGAAGGCCGAGTTCCGTAGTCTCGTTCAAGGTAACAAGACTGTGGAAGTTTATCAGCGCGAGTTTCTTGACTTGTCTCGCTATGCTGAAGAAGACATCCCCACTGATGGCCGAAGGCAAGAGAAGTTTCGTGAAGGGATGCATCATGATATTCAGTTAGCTCTGCTCGTTCAAGACTATCCTGATTTTTCCACCTTGGTGAATAAGGCTATCATGGTCGAGACTGGTCTGAAGAAGCACAAGGAAGCGACCAGACGCACTCGTGAAGCGGGCTCATCTTCGGGCTCGTCTTCCCAGAAGCGCTGCATCTGGATATCTCAGAGCATGTACCGTCCAGCAGCTCCTGTGAACAGGCCTTCTTATGCTGCACCTCGTCTGCCTCCTCCACCACCGAGGCAGCCTCTGCAAGCTCCAGCACCTCGAGCTCCTGCACCTCGTCCTGACAGTGGACTATGCTTCAAGTGTGGCCAGCCAGGTCACCGTGCTAGGGATTGTTCTCAGAAGAAGAATCAGTTGGCTCTTCCTTCTACTGGCCGTGGTAATGGCCGTGGTATTTCTCAGCAACATAACAACAATGCCAGACCTTCTTATGGTCGTGGGCAGAACTATCACGTTAACATGGCTGAAGCTCAAGATCAACCTGAAACTGTGATGGGTACACTTCTTGTTAATTCAGTACCAGCATCTGTTTTATTTGATTCAGGAGCATCGCATTCATTCATGTCGGAAGAATTTGCATTCATGCATGGCATTAAATATGAAAGGTTGCACCATCCGTTAGCGGTAAATACTCCTGCGGGCCAGTGCCAAGCTTCCCTATTCAGCCCCGAAGTTACTATTGAAATTGAGGGGTTGAAGTTCCAGGCATTTCCCATTATTCTGAAATCCTCCAAGATTGATCTTATACTGGGAATGGATTGGTTGAAGGCCCACTACGCCTCAATCAACTGTGCCACTAAAGTTATACACCTCCTTCATCCATCACATGAGTTAGTGAATTACCGAGCTCATATCACTCAGAACGCCGAGGCTCAGATTTATGCCTTGAATGCGTTGAACGCTTCTCCGCTTGAGGGGATAGAGAACGTTCCAGTTGTCTGCGAATTCCAGGATGTTTTTCCAAAAGAACTTCCAGGAATACCCCCTGCTAGAGCTGTCGAGTTTGTCATCGACTTGAAGCCTGGCACAACTCCTATTGCGAAGCGCCCTTACAAGATGCCTCCGCACCACCTTCTTGAACTTAAGGAAGAAATTGATAAATCACTTAAGAAGGGCTTCATCCGTCCCCGTTCCTCTGCCTGGGGAGCACCGTCTCTCTTTGTCAAGAAGAAAGATGGTACAAATAGGTTGGTCCAAGATTACCGTCCTATCAACCAGGCAACCATTCAGAATAAATATCCACTTCCCCGGATCAATGACTTATATGATCAACTTGCTAGATCTTCGGTATTCTCTAAACTCAACTTGAGGTTGGGTTATCACCAGACCCGTGTCCGCGAAGAGGATATTCCGAAGACTGCATTCGTTACTCGTTATGGCTCCTATGAATACACCGTCATGTCATTTGACCTAACGAATGCTCCAGCTACGTTCTCCCGCCTGATGAATTATATATTCATGGATTACCTCGACAAGTTCGTCGTGGTATATCTGGATGATATCCTAGTATATTCGAAGAATAAGGAAGAACATGCCGAACATCTTCGCCTTGTTCTGGAGAGGCTTCGAGAGCACAAGTTGTATGCCAAGTACTCCAAATGTGAATTCTGGCTTTCTGAAGTGACCTACCTTGGACATGTCATTTCCAAGGACGGTATTGCCGTTAACCCAGAACGAGTTTAGGCTATTCTTGACTGGACTCCTCCGAAGAATGCCAAGCAAGTCCGAAGTTTTCTCGGTCTAGCAAGTTATTGCCGTCGATTCGTCGAATTTTTTTCCAAGATTGCCAAGCCCCTGACTAATCTGCTCCACAAAGGCGTTAAGTTTGAGTGGACAGACAAATGTCAGGAAAGTTTCCAGACCCTCAAGGACAAGCTTACTTCTGCTCTAGTGCTTGCTCCTCCTGATTCTCGTAAGGACTTTGTCATATATTGTGACGCTTCTCGCCAAGGATTAGGCTGTGTCCTAATGCAAGAACGGAAGGTGATTGCATATGCCTCGCGACAATTGCGTCTACATGAATAAAACTATCCAGTGCATGATCTCGAACTCGCTGCTGTGATCTATGCTTTGAAGCAGTGGCGACATTACCTTCTTGGCAACCGGTGTGAGATTTATACCGATCACCAGAGTCTGAAGTATTTGTTTACTCAACCGGATCTTAATCTCCGTCAACAGCGATGGTTGGAAACAATTACGGACTATGACTGTGGTATTTCTTATACCCCGGGCAAGGCTAATGTGATGGCTGATGCCTTGAGCCGCAAATCCTATTGCAATAACCTCATGGTTAAGCAAGCTCAACCCCAGCTATATGAAGAATTGCGCAAGTTGAACGTCTGTATCATTCCATAGGGTTCTCTTAATAACCTTGTGGTACAACCAGACCTTGAGAAAGCTATTAAAGAAGCGCAAGCCAAAGATGCCGAAATCGATCTGATGAAGAAAGAGCTTCACCTTGAGAAGTACAGGGATTTCTCGGTTGCTGAAGATGGAACCTTGTATTTCAGAGACCGCATCATGGTACCTCGATTCGAGCTTATGACTGATAAGGTTATGAAAGAAGCTCATGATACACCGCTGTCTATCCATCCGGGTAGCACTA
Organism: Thinopyrum elongatum; assembly: GCA_011799875.1. NCBI lineage: Eukaryota > Viridiplantae > Streptophyta > Magnoliopsida > Poales > Poaceae > Thinopyrum > Thinopyrum elongatum. The sequence goes on from CM022302.1 coordinate 559,775,682, forward strand.
AGATGTATCGCGATCTTCGACAGAGGTACTGGTGATCCAAAATGAAGCAGGACATTGCTCGATATGTTGCTGAATGTGACGTATGTCGTCGCGTGAAAGCAGAACATCAGAAGCCCACTGGAATTCTTCAACCACTCCCTATTCCTCTGTGGAAATGGGATAAAGTGCAAATCGATTTCATTACTGGTCTTCCCAAGTCTCAGAAAGGTCACGATGCTATTCTTGTCGTCGTCGACCAACTTTCCAAGGTTGCACATTTTCTACCTGTCAAAGAGACTATCACTGCTAGTCAGTTAGCAGAGCTGTATATCTATAGAATCGTTTCACTCCACAGTATTCCGAAGGAGATCAGTTCGGACCGTGGTGGACTTTTCACTTCCAAGTTCTGGGAAAGTTTCCTAGAAGCTATGGGGACTCACATTCCATGGAGTTCAGCTTATCATCCTCAATCCCAAGGCCAAGTCGAGCGAGTAAATCAAGTGCTTGAAGATATGCTTCGCACTTGTGTTATATCATTCGGAAAGAAGTGGGAAGAATCTCTCCCGTATGCCAAATTCTCTTATAATAACAGTTATCAAGCCAGCTTGAAAATGGCCCCCTTCGAAGTGCTATATGGACGTAAATGTCGAACCCCTCTGAATTGGTCAGAAACTGGGGAACGACCTCTCGTGGGACCGGACATTATTCAACATGCCGAAGAACAAGTCAGAATTGTCCGAGAAAATCTTAAGGCGGCTCAGGACCATCAGAAGAGCAACTATGATCACAAGAGATGGGGTCTGACTTATCAACCAGGTGATCAAGCTTATCTTCGTGTCACTCCTATGAAGGGCACCCGTCGATTCGGAATCAAGGGCAAGCTAGCTCCTCGCTATATTGGTCCTTTCCGCATTGTGGCTAGACGTGGACAGGTGGCATATAAATTGGAGTTGCCACCACAATTCTCTCATATCCATGACGTCTTCCATGTGTCACAACTTCGTAAATGCTTCAAGGAATCTCCGCACCGAGCAGTGGATCACGAGATGCTTGAATTGCAAGATGACTTATCTTATAAGGAGCATCCGATCCGCATCCTTGATGAAGCTAAACGTTGAACTCGTCAGAAGACGACCAAGTTCCTGAAAGTGCAGTGGTCGAATCACACTGAAGATGAAGCCACTTGGGAACGCGAGGATCATCTTCGGGAAGAATATCCCGACCTCTTTCCTTCTACCTCCTAAATTCTCGGGACGGGAATTTCTTTTAGAGGAGTTGAACTTGTAACACCCCTGTGTAATAGCCACTGTGATCAACTACTAATAATGCCAAGTCATAACATTTGCAGTGCTTAAACATAGTGGTTAACCAAAACAATTCAAACTCCATTATGAAAATCAACTCAAATTCAAAAGTGCAAAATCAACTTCCTCAAACACTATGGGAAAATTCTTCACTAAATAGCAAATATTCCAGAATCACTCATAAAAATATAAACAATGGAATTGGAACTAGTTAAATGGTTCAAACCACATGAAACAGCACCAAAAAAGAATTAGTTAATCTAATTAAATTCATTTCAAATTCAAATGAAATCCAACTTTACCCAAACCAGTTTTTGGTGAAGGGTAATATTACATTGCATTATTTGGGCCAAGTCCCACATTTTATAAAATTGCACAGGTGGCCTAAACATTTGCCTAAGCAGAAAGAAATAAAGAAATAGAAAACAGAAAAGGGAAAATAAGAAAAGGCCACTATGCACTAGTTTGAGTGCATAGTGCCTAGAGCCCAGCCCACCTGGCCCAACTCCCTCTCTCCCCTTCGCGTGTCATCCCCTCCTTGGCCGAGTGCGTGCTCGCCGCTCCGGTGCCGACACGGCGACGCCCGCAGCTGGCTGAGGGGATAAGAACCACCCCTGCCATCTCCGTCGTCGCCCTTATCCACTCCTCCATCGCCTCGCTTGCCCTCTCCTCTCCTTTTCCCCTCCAGATCCACGGCCGCTGAGCGCCGCAGCCGCCGCGCCTTGCTGCTCGCTGTGGCCACCGGCGTCCGCTCCTCCCCCAAGCTGTCCACGGGGTTCGCCAAGCTCCGCCACGTCTTCCGGAGCCGTTGGAAGGAGCAGAGGAGCTCAGCAGCGCCTGGACGCGCTGTCTTCTTCATCGGGACGCCGGCGGTCCCCTTCTTCCCCGACGAGCTCCTGCGCTACTAAACTGCCAAGGGCCTCCGTGCGCCGCTCGGTGAGCACCCGCCCCCTTCTCTTTTCCCTAGTCGCTCGCGTAGCTCTTCTAGATAGCCGCTGCACCGTCGTCGCCATGACCGAGCTCTGCACATCGCTGGCGAGCTCCGTCGACGCGGCCACGACCGTCGCTGGCAGCGCCCGAGCCCAGAACCGTGCTCCTGGTGGTCCCAGGAGCACATAGCACACGCGCGCGTTTTTCCTAGAGCCCCGTAGCTCCGTTTCCGTCGAAGCCCGATCTCCGGCGCCGCTGCGGCTCATCGCCGGTGTCGTTCCGGCCGTCCCCGGCACTTCTCGCCAACCTGGATCGACGTGGCATCGAACGGCCGTTCCAACGCGCGCGAAAAGACCCCCTGTGGGGCATTTCCGATGCCAGCCGCGCTCCTCCACCGCGTCTGGAGGTTGCCGGCGGTGAGACGCCGGTCACCGCCACGCTGGATGGCCTGGGGCCGCCCCAGGACCAATGACGTCGGGCCCTACTGGCCCTGTTGACTGGTTTGACGAGTCAACGCGCTGACGTGGCGGTCCAGTGTCGCTGACATGCGGGCCCCACTTCAATTATCTAATTAAAATAAATAGATAAATAATTAGTTTAGTTAATTAAGTGGCTAAACTCTCACTCACATCAGGGGCTCACCCCACTAATCACTCTGTTAGTTTAATTAATCCACTGTTAGTCTAACAGAGGCTGACATGTGGGTCCCACTTGACCCACATGTCAGGTTTGATCCTGGTCAGCCGCAGTTGACCTGCTGATGTCACAGTGACATCATGCTGACATCATATATCATTTTCTGTTAATAAAAATAAATCCAGAAAATCATTTAAACTTTGAGAATTAATAACTTTTAAACCGTAGCTCAGATCGAAAAACTTAAAACATGAAAGTTGCTCAGAACAACGAGACGAATATAATTGTGTCGTCTGTTTCGATGCCGGAACCCCCTACGTAGATGTAACCGCAACTTCGAGGTCAAATTCGGTAGATGAATAGTGCATAATCACAGGTTAATAAATCCAACTTAAATCCTAAAATAACCGAAGTGACTTAGATGCATCTTTAGGCAACCCTGCACTGCATCCTAGCATAGTATACCCTGTGTTACATCATTTGCTGTGAATTTATATGTTTCTCCCCCCTCTTCTCTCTCGGTAGACCCTGACGCTGACGTAGCTCCCGAGGCCGACGCCGCTCAGGAGCCAGACGCCACCGTCGACGACCTTGCCCTTGCCCCCGAGCAACCAGGCAAGCACCCCCATTTTGAGCATTCCGATATCGCCCACTCTCTTCTCTCTTATGCTTGCATTAGAAGTTACTGCTGCTACTGTTGTCCTATATCTGCTGCATAGCCTGTTTACTTGTAACCTGCTGTTGATACTTACCTGTTATCCTAAACTATTTAGAATAGGTTGGGTAGAGACCATCTGAGACCCCACTTAACCCGACTGCCCCGCTGGATGTTCAGAAGACCCGTGCAACGGGATTGAAGACCAGGCCCCGACACCGCACATCACTTCCCTTTAGTTGCCGACACTACTGGGTTACTATCGAGTGCCGAGGGTGATACCTCGTCAGCACTTCAGATGATAACCTTGTAGGTTAGTTAATCGGTCGTGGTAAGCGAGGGTGATTCCTCCTACACCACCTCCAATACCGACGCCGTCGTGCAACACCTCAAGTGTGAACCTCGAGGGTGATTCCTCCTTCGTTCACCTTGACGATAACATCAAATGGGATTCCATCGGGGGTGATTCCTCAGGGTTCCCTTTGGTGTCAGACACAAGGATACTTTGGGTACTATGACTGACCAATGAACCATGACACTAAAGACGGGTCGGCCCTGAGGGGTACCCGCGTGAGCTTAATACCGAGTGATGTGGAATCGGGTGTACCTGGAGGGTACCCGAGAGTTGAACACGAGGCGTGGCCGGGCATTCTTAGCCCTTGCCACAAGTCCTCGAGACGGGGCGACGGGGTCACATCGATCGTGAGTCTCTGCTCATTTCCGCGCGCTCCTAAACCACTAAACGGTTTGGATATTTGATCCGAGGGGTCTCTGGCCTGATAGCACTAGCCATCACGTGGGCATAGTATGGGCGTTCTGCGTCGTATACTTCAGCTGGAGCTTAGTGGACGTCAGCGACTGAGCGGCGCGCGCCGAGTTGGACTGGTTACGCAACTGCGCTTGTATTAAGGGGTTGCTAGGTCTGCTCTCGGCCGCGTTCGCAACGTGCAGGAGTTCCCGCGGCGATGGCCCAAGACCCCTGGGGGCATAGGTTTATTCCGGCGTGCTGACCTCTCTGTTAGGTATTCGGTCGGGTTGCGGCGTATCGTTTGGCCGAGGCCGGGCATGACCCAGAAAAGTGTGTCCGGCCGGAGTTAATCGAGCGTGCTGGGTAACTTGGTGCACCCCTGCAGGAAAGAACTAATCTATCGATAGCCTGTCCTACGGTAACGGACACTCGGAGTTGCATCCCGATCGGTACAACTAGAACTAATGACTTGAGATAAAATGGATAGTATGGCTCTGGGATTGCTTTCTCGTAGGGAGTCGAGGAAGAATCTCTGGCCGAGGTTGATGACATTACTACTACTTTACATTATGTTACTCTGCTCTCTTCTAATGCTGCAAGACTGTTGAAGATGCTAGTCTTCGATAGGACTAGGCTTTCTCCCTCTATTCTGGCATTTCTGCAGCCCAGTCCACATATACAGCCCTCCTTTGAAAATGTTGCATATGTAGTGTAGATCCTCGCTTGCTGAGTACTTCGGATGAGTACTCACGTTTGCTTTATTTTCTTTTTCTCCCCATATCCAATTGACGCTGCCAGATGACAGAGCCCCTGAGTTAGCTGCCCCTGTCGACGACTACGGCTACTACTACTACCCTCCCGGCGAGTACTACTATGAGGAGCCGACAGACGACTAGGAGTAGGATTCGGAGGGTCCTAGGCAGGAGGCCTACGCGTTTCGATCATAGTGTTTTATTTTGCCCCGCCTTTCTAAAGGCTTATCTCTATTTCTGTAATATATCTGTACCCAGATATCTGATGCTTCCGCTGACACTTGTATACCATCGAGCTATGTATTCGAGCCCTCGAGGCCCTGGCTTGTAATATAAAGCTTGTATGAATTTATTCATCTTTAGAGCTGTGTTGTGATATCTTCAAGTGAGTCCTTAGGCTTGATCGTGTGCATTTGCGTGTATGGTTAGTGCACGATTAAGCCGGGGTCATCACAAGTTCGAGGGACGTCATCGAGCTGAATGTGTGCTGAACTCAGAGGTGCCGTACGTTCGGTGCTTGATCGGTTGGATCGCGAAGACGTTCGACTACATCAACCGCGTTAAGCTAACTCTTCCGCTTTCGTTCTACGAGGGTACGTGGACACACTCTCCCCCCTCGTTGTTATGCATCTCCTAGATAGATCTTGCGTGAGCGTAGGAATTTTTTTGAAATTTCACGTTCCCCAACAGTGGCATCCAAGCCAGGTCTATGCATAGATGATATGCACGAGTAGAACACAAAGAGTTGTGGGCGATAATAGTCATACTGCTTACCACCAACGTCTTACTTTGATTCGGCGGTATTGTTGGATGAAGCGGCCCGGACCGTCATTACATGACCGCGTTCATGAGACTGGTTCTACCAACGTGCTTTGCACACAGGTGGCTGGCTGGTGTCTATTTCTCCAACTTTAGTTGAATCGAGTTTGACTATGGCCGGTCCTTGTTGAAGGTTAAAACAGCACACTTGACGAAAAATCATTGTGGTTTTGATGTGTAGGTAAGAACGGTTCTTGCTAGAAGCCCGTAGCAGCCACGTAAAACTTGCAACAACAAAGTAGAGGACGTCTAACTTGTTTTTGCAGGGCATGATGTGATGTGATATGGTCAAGACATGATGTGATATACGTTATTGTATGAGATGATCATGTTTTGTAAAAGTTATCGGCAACTGGCAGGAGCCTTATGGTTGTCGCTTTATTGTATGATATGCAATCGCCATGTAATTGCTTTACTTTATCACTATGCGGTAGCGATAGTCGTAGAAGCAATAGTTGGCGAGACGACAATGACGCTATGATGGAGATCAAGGTGTCAAGCCGGTGACGATGGAGATCATGATGGTGCTTTGGAGATAGAGATCAAAGGCACAAGATGATGATGGCCATATCATGTCACATATTTTGATTGCATGTGATCTTTATCTTTTATGCATCTTATTTTGCTTAGTACAGCGGTAGCATTATAAGATGATCCCTCACTAAATTTCAAGGTATAAGTGTTCTCCCTGAGTATGCACCATTGTGAAAGTTCTTCGTGCTTAGACACCACGTGATGATCGGGTGTGATAGGCTCTACGTTCAAATACAACGGGTGCAAGCTAGTTTTGCACGTGCAGAATACTCGGGTTAAACTTGACGAGTCTAGCATCTGCAGATATGGCCTCGGAACACTGAGACTGAAAGGTCGAACGTGAATCATATAGTAGATATGATCAACATAGAGATGTTCACCATTGAAAACAACTCCATCTCACGTGATGATCGGACATGGTTTAGTTGATATGGATCACGTGATCATTTAGATGACTAGAGGGATGTCTATCTAAGTGGGAGTTCTTAAGTAATATGATTAATTGAACTTTAATTTATCATGAACTTAGTCCTGGTAGTATTTGCAAATTATGTTGTAGATCAATAGCTCACGTATAGCTCCCCTATTTTATTTTTTGATATGTTCCTAGAGAAAACAAAGTTGAAAGATGATAGTAGCAATGATGCGGACTCGTTCCGTGATCTGAGGATTATCCTCATTGCTGCACAGAAGAATTATGTCCTTGATGCACCGCTAGGTGACAGACCTATTGCAGGAGCAGATTCAAACGTTATGAATGTTTAGCAAGCTCGATATGATGACTACTTGATAGTTTAGTGCGCCATGATTTACGGCTTAGAACCGGGACTTCAAAAACGTTTTGAACGCCACGGAGCATATGAGATGTTCCAAGAGCTGAAATCGGTATTTCAGACTCATGCCCATGTCGAGAGGTATGAGACCTCTGACAAGTACTTTGCCTACAAGATGGAGGTGAATAGCTCAACCAGTGAGCATATGCTCAGAATGTCTGGGTACTACAATCGCTTGAATCAAGTGGGAGTTAATCTTCCAGATAAAATAGTGATTGACAGAGTTCTCTAGTCACTATCACCAAGTTACTAGAACTTCGTGATGAACTATAATATGCAAGGGATCACGAAAACGATTCCCAAGCTCTTCGCGATGCTGAAATCGGTGAAGGTAGAAATCAAGAAATAGCATCATGTTGATGGTTGACAAGACCACTAGTTTCAAGAAAAAGGGCAAGGGAAAGAAAGGGAACTTCAAGAAGAATGTCAAACAGGTTGTCGCTCCCGTGAAGAAGCCCAAAGATGGACCTAAGCCTGAAACTGAGTGCTTCTACTGCAAAGGAAATGGTCACTGGAAGCGGAATTGCCTCAAATACTGGGCGGATAAGAAGGATGGCAAAGTGAACAAAGGTATATTTGATATACATGTTATTGATGTGTATTTTACTAGTGTTCATAGTAGCCCCTGGGTATTTGATACCGGTTCAGTTGCTAACATTAGTAACTCAAAACAGGAGTTGCAAAATGAACAGAGACTAGTTAATGACGAGGTGACGATGAGTGTTGGAAGTGATTCCAAGGTTGATAAGATCACCATCGCACACTCCCTCTACCTTCGGGATTAGTGTTGGACCTAAATAAATGTTATTTGGTGTTTGCATTGAGCATGAATATGATTTGATCATGTTTATTGAAATACGGTTATTCATTTAAGTCAGAGAATAATTGCTGTTCTGTTTAAATGAATAAAACCTTCTATGGTCATACACTCAATATAAATGGTTTATTGAATCTCGATCGTAGTGATACACATATTCATAATATTGATGCCAAAAGATGCAAAGTTGATAATGATAATGCAACATATTTGTGGCACTGCCGTTTAGGTTATATTGGTGTAAAGCGCATGAAGAAACTCCATGCAGATGGACTTTTGGAATCACTTGATTATGAATCATTTGATGCTTGCGAACCATGCCTCATGGGCAAGATGACTAAGACTCCGTTCTCCGAAACAATGGAGCGAGCTACTGACTTATTGGAAGTAATACATACTGATGTATGCGGTCCGATGAGTGTTGAGGCTCACGGCGGGTATCGTTATTTTCGGACCTTCACAGATGATTTGAGCAGATATGGGTATATGTACTTAATGAAACACAAGTCTGAAACATTTGAAAGGTTCAAAGAATTTCAGAGTGAAGTGGAAAATCATCGTAACAAGAAAATAAAGATTCTACGATCTGATCGCGGAGGCGAATATTTGAGTTACGAGTTTCGTCTTCATTTAAAACAATATGGAATAGTTTCGCAACTCACGCCACCTGGAACACCACAGCGTAATGGTGTATCCGAACGTCGTAACCGTACTTTATTAGATATGGTGCGATCTATGATGTCTCTTACCGATTTACCACTATCGTTTTGGGGTTATGCATTAGAGACAGCTGCATTCACGTTAAAATAGGGCACCATCTAAATCCGTTGAGACGACACCATATGAACTGTGGTTTGGCAAGAAACCTAAGCTGTCGTTTCTTAAAGTTTGGGGTTGCGATGCTTATGTGAAAAAGCTTCAGCCTGATAAGCTCGAACCCAAATCGGAGAAGTGCATCTTCATAGGATACCCAAAAGAAACTATTGGGTACACCTTCTATCACATATCCGAAGGCAAAAATCTTTGTTGCTAAGAATGGATCCTTTCTAGAGAAGGAGTTTCTCTCAAAAGAAGTGAGTGGGAGGAAAGTAGAACTTGATGAGGTAATTGTACCTTCTCTTGAATTGGAAAGTAGTTCATCACAGAAATCAGTTCCAGTGATGCCCACGCCAATTAGTGAGGAAGCTAATGATGATGATCATGAAACTTCAGATCAAGTTACTACCGAACCTCGTAGGTCAACCAGAGTACGTTCCGCACCAGAGTGGTATGGTAATCCTGTTCTGGAAGTCATGTTACTAGACCATGACGAACCTACGAACTATGAGGAAGCGATGATGAGCCCAGATTCCGCGAAATGGCTTGAGGCCATGAAATCTGAGATGGGATCCATATATATAAGAACAAAGTATGGACTTTGGTGGACTTGCTCGATGATCAGCAAGCCATTAAAATAAATGGATCTTCAAGAGGAAGACGGACGCTGATGGTAGTGTTACTATCTACAAAGCTCGAATTAGCGAAAAAAGGTTTTCGACAAATTCAAGGTGTTAACTGCGATGAGATTTTCTCACTCGTATCGATGCTTAAGTTTGTCCGAATCATGTTAGCAATTGCCGCATTTTATGAAATCTGGCAAATGGATGTCAAAACTGCATTCCTTAATGGATTTATTAAAGAAGAGTTGTATATGATGCAACCAGAAGGTTTTGTCGATCCTAAAGGTCCTAACAAAGTGTGCAAGCTCCAGCGATCCATCTATGGACTGGTGCAAGCATCTCGGAGTTGGAATATACGCTTTGATGAGTTGATCAAAGCATATAGTTTTATACAGACTTGCGGTGAAGCCTGTATTTACAAGAAAGTGAGTGGGAGCTCTGTAGCATTTCTGATATTATATGTGGATGACATATTGCTGATTGGAAATGATATAGAATTTCTGGATAGCATAAAAGGATACTTGAATAGGAAATTTTCAAAGAAAGACCTCGATGAAGCTGCTTAAGTATTGAGCATCAAGATCTTTAGGGATAGATCGAGACGCTTAATAGGACTTTCACAAAGCACATACCTTGACAAAATTTTGAAGGAGTTCAAAAAGGGATCAGTCAAAAAAAGAGTTCTTGCCTATATTCAAGGTATAAAGTTGAGTAAGACTCAAAGCATGACCACGGCAGAAGATAAAGAGAGAATGAAAGTCATTCCCTATGCCTCAGCCATAGGTTCTATAAAGTATGCCATGCTGTATACCAGACCTATTGTGTACCTTGCCATGAGTTTGGCAAGGGGGTACGATAGTGATCCAGGAATGGATCACTGGACAGCGGTCAAAATTATCCTTAGTTACCTAAAAGGACTAAGGCAATGTTTCTCGGTTATGGAGGTGACAAAGAGTTCGTCGTAAAGGGTTACGTCGATGCAAGCTTTGACACTAATCCAGATGACTCTAAGTCTCAATCTAGATACATATTGAATATGGAAGCAATTAGCTAGAGTAGCTCCATGCAGAGTATTGTAGACATAGAAATTTGCAAAATACATACGGATCTGAATGTGGCAGACCCGTTGACTAAACTTCCCTCACAAGCAAAACATGATCACACCTTAGTACTCTTTGGGTGTTAATCACATAGCGATGTGAACTAGATTATTGACTCTATTAAACCCTTTGGGTGTTAGTCACATGGCGATGTGAACTTTGGGTGTTAATCACATAAAGATGTGAACTATTGGTGTTAAATCACATGGCGATGTGAAACTAGATTATTGACTCTAGTGCAAGTGGGAGACTGAAGGAAATATGCCCTAGAGGCAATAATAAAGTTGTTATTTACATTTCCTTATATCATGATAAATGTTTATTATTCATGCTAGAATTGTATTAACCGGAAACTTGATACATGTGTGAATACATAGACAAAACAAAGTGTCCCTAGTATGCCTCTACTTGACTAGCTCGTTAATCAAAGATGGTTAAGTTTCCTAACCATAGACATGTGTTGTCATTTGATGAACGGGATCACATCATTAGGTGAATGATGTGATGGACAAGACCCATCCGTTAGCTTAGCATAATGATCGTTAAGTTTTATTGCTATTGCTTTCTTCATGACTTATACATATTCCTCTGACTATGAGATTATGCAACTCCCGAATACCGGAGGAACACCTTGTGTGCTATCAAACATCACAACGTAACTGGGTGATTATAAAGATGCTCTACAGGTGTCTCCGAAGGTGTTTGTTGGGTTGGCATAGATCGAGATTAGGATTTGTCACTCCGAGTATCGGAGAGGTATCTCTGGGTCCTCTCGGTAATGCACATCATGATAAGCCTTGCAAGCAATGTGACTAATGAGTTAGTTATGGGATGATGCATTACGAAATGAGTAAAGAGACTTGCTGGTAACGAGATTGAACTAGGTATGATGATACCGACGATCGAATCTCGGGCAAGTAACATATCGATGACAAAGGGAATAACGTATGTTGTTATGCGGTTTGACCGATAAAGATCTTCGTAGAATATGTAGGAGCCAATATGAGCATACAGGTTTCGCTATTGGTTATTGACCGAAGATGTGTCTCGGTCATGTCTACATAGTTCTCGAACCCGTAGGGTCCGCACGCTTAACGTTTGATGACGATTTGTATTATGAGTTATGTGTTTTGGTGACCGAAATTTGTTTGGAGTCCCGGATGAGATCACGGACATGACGAGGAGTCTCGAAATGGTCGAGAGGTAAAGATTCATATATTGGAAGGTTGTATTCGGACATCAGAATGGTTCCGAGTGATTCGGGTATTTTTCCGGAGTACCGGGAGGTTACCGGAACCCCCCGGGAGAGGTAATGGGCCTCATGGGCCATAGGGAAGAGGGGAGTCAGCCCACAAGGGGTGGCTGCGCCCCCCTCCCATGGGGAGGCCAAATTGGTTTAGGGAAGGGGGTGCCACCCCCCTTTCCTTCTCCTACTCCCTCTCCTTCCCCCTTTCTACCTCCAAGAGAAGGAAAAGAAGGGGGGCCGAATCCTACTTGGACTAGGAGTCCAAGTAGGACTCCCCCCTTGATGCGCCCCCTCTAGGCCGGCCACCTCCTCCTCCCCTCCTTTATATACGTGGGCAGGGGGGCACCCCAAAGGCACAACAGATATTCTCTTAGCCGTGTGCGGTGCCCCCCTCCATAGTTTACTCCTCCGGTCATAGCGTCATAGTGCTTAGGCGAAGCCCTGCGCGGATCACATCACCAACATCGTCACCATGCCGTCATGTTGACGAAACTCTCCCTCGACACTTTGCTGGATCAAGAGTTCGAGGGACGTCATCGAGCTGAACATGTGCTGAACTCGGAGGTGCCGTACGTTCGGTGCTTGATCGGTTGGATCGCGAAGACGTTCGACTACATCAACCGCGTTAAGCTAACGCTTTCGCTTTCGGTCTACGAGGGTACGTGGACACACTCTCCCCCCTCGTTGTTATGCATCTCCTAGATAGATCTTGCGTGAGCGTAGGATTTTTTTTGAAATTTCACGTTCCCCAACAAGATGATCCCTTCACTAAATTTCAAGATATAAGTGCTCTCCCCGAGTATGCACCGTTGTGAAAGTTCATCGTTTTGAGACACCACGTGATGATCGGGTGTGATAGACTCTACGTTCACTTACAATGGGTGTAAGACAGTTTTGCACATGCAAAATACTTGGGTTAAACTTGACGAGCCTAACATGTACAGACATGGTCTCGGAACACTGGAGACCGAAAGGTCGAACATGAGTCATATAGTAGGTATGATCAACATAGAGATGTTCACCATTGATGACTACCCCATCTCACGTGATGATCGGACATGAGTTAGTTGATTTGGATCATGTATCACTTAGATAACTTGAGGGATGTTAATTTAAGTGGGAGTTCATTACACTAGTAGAAAACGGGCCTTTAGTCCCGGTTCCAGAGGGTCTTTAGTCCCGGTTCTGGAATCGGGACAAAAGGGTCGGGACTAAAGGCCCCCCCCCCTTTAGTCCCGGTTGTGTTACGAACCGGGACTAAAGGCCCTCCACGTGGCTGCTCTCTGTGCGTGGGCTGGAGAACCTTTTAGTCCCGGTTGGTGTTACCAACCGGGACTAAAGGCTCTACCTTTAGTCCCGGTTGGTGGGAAAAAAATTCAAATTTTTTTTTTCAAATTTTTTGATTTGTTTTTAATTTTCTTCCAATTTTCAAATCTTTGAATTATTTGACAATTTAATCTCTAATCACCCCTCCTCACTGCTTCAAAATTTAATCTCTAATCTCTAATCAGCACTCATTCCAAATCGTCTAACTTCCCGGCCAGTCACCCATCCTCTCACTACTCCAGCCCGAGCACGCTTAACTTTCAGGTTCTATCTCCCCTAGTTTCCAAGTCTGCACTTGTTGTTTTCCTCACAATAGTAAGCTATCAATCCTGTTAACCCTTAGGTCTTGATGTCACATGATTTAATTTTTTGAATTCCAAACAATTATTAAAATAAACAACAATGATTAACAAACAGCAATGATTAATTTAAAAACTCAAAAATACTTCAAAAAAAGGAAAAATTACAAAAAAATTAAAAATTCTCAAAAAACAAAAAAAATCCAAAATAATACAAAAAGTTCAAAATAAAATAAGTAATAATAAATTGAATTTCAATGAAATAAAATAAGTAATATTATTATTATTATTATTATGCCATTTATTCATTTAATATCTTAAATCTGTAAATCGAAATTCGATAAATAAGTATAGCCAATTATGATCAGAAAAATGTGACCATGATGTCACATGCTTCACCGTTTGAGTTTGAAATTATTATTCTAAAAAACAATAATTATTTAGTAACACTAATATTTATTGAATAAGTAGTTTGACCACTGTTTGACCAGAGTTTGACCACATTTCATTTTTTTAAACTTATATTAACTGAAGAATTTTTGTGTGTTAAATATAAACCATTCAAAGCCACATCAGTAAATTTCAACCCTTTTTGACTTCATTTGCTATTTTTTTCATGCATTTAATGATTCTTTGAGCTAAATTAGCCTGAAATTGAAAAGCACTACAAATGAACTCTGAAAACCCTAAAACTTGGCATGGTATCATCATTTCACCCAAAATAGCTTGTGCTAAAAAGTTGAGAGGGTTATGGCAAAAACTGGATCCACTTCGTATACAAACTGGACCATCTCTTTCGAAGTAACAGGGTTTCGGACGAAAACTCAGCTGTTACAAAGACATTTCATTTTTTTAATCTTATTTCAACTCTAGAATTTTTGTGTGTTCAATATGAACCATTCAAAGCCACATCCTTAAATTTCAACCCTTTTTGACTTCATTTGCTATTTTTTCATGCATTTAATGATTCTTTGAGCTAAATTAGCCTGAAATTGAAAAGCACTACAAATGAACTCTGAAAACCCTAAACCTGGGACTTAAAACATCTGAAACTCTATTCTAAACAATAAACACTAAAGGTTCAAACCCTAAAACCTAACCCTAAACTTGGAAATCTAAACCCTAGCCCTAAACCCTAAAACGTCTAAAACGTCCAAAAACTCTATTTTCCCTTTGGAATTTTGTGATTTTAAAAAATTGTCCTAAACCCTAAACCCGGGACTTAAAACGTCCGAAACTCTATTCTAAACAGTAAACACTAAAGGTTCAAACCATAAAACCTAACCCTAAACTCTGAAATCTAAACCCTAGCCCTAAACCCTAAAAACGTCTAAGACGTCCAAAAACTCTATTTTCCCTTTGGAATTTTGTGATTTTAAAAAATTGTCGAAGGTAAAGATTGATATATAGGATGATATGGTCCGGAGGTAAAGATTGATATATAGGATGATATGGTTAGGCCAAGGGGTAAAGCCCACGAAGATCCGCCCATGATTGATATATAGGATGATATATAGGACTGTGGCGTCTGGTCCTCGAAGTCCGAGAAGGACTCTTCCTTGTGGGCAAAACCGACTTTGAGGAGGCTCTTTCTCCAAGTTTCGACCCCAGGGTTCAACATATAAATAGAGGGGAAGGGCTAGCACCCAAGACACATCAAGAGACACCAAGCCGTGTGCCGGCAACCCCGTCCCCTCTAGTTTATCCTCCGCCATAGTTTCCGTAGTGCTTGGCGAAGCCTTGCGGAGATTGTTCTTCACCACCACCGTCACCACGCCGTCGTGCTGCCGGAACTCATCTACTACTTCGCCCGTCTTGCAGGATCAAGAAGGCGAGGACGTCATCGAGCTGAATGTGTGCTGAACGCGGAGGTGCCGTACGTTCGGTACTTGATCGGGATGGATCATGAAGGTGTACGACTACATCGACCTCATTGATAAACACTTCCACTTTGCGATCTTCAAGGGTATGAAGATGATCTCCCCTCTCGTAGCTATGCATCTCCATGGATATATCTTGCGTGTGCGTAGAATTTTTTTTGTTTTCCATGCAACGTTTCCCGACATATATCGTCATCGAACGTTAAGCGTGCGGGCCCTACGGGTTCGAGAACTATGTAGACATGACGAGACACCTCTCTGGTCAATAACCAATAGCGGAACCTGGATGCCCATATTGGCTCCTACATATTCTAGGAAGATCTTTATCGGTCGAACCATTATGACAACATACGTAATTCCCTTTGTCTATCGGTATGTTACTTGCCCGAGATTCGATCGTCCGTAATACATCACCTCGTGACTAACTCCTTAGTCGTTTGCTTGCAAGCTTATGATGTGTATTACCGAGAGGGCCCAGAGATACCTGTCCGATACTCGGAGTGAAAAATCTTAATCTCGATCTATGCCAACTGAACAAACACCTTCGGAGATACCTGTAGAGCACCTTTATAATCACCCAGTTACGTTGTGACGTTTGATAGCACACAAGGTATTCCTCCGGTATCCGGGAGTTGCGTAATCTCATAGTCGAAGGAATATGTATTTGGCCTGAAGAAAGCAATAGCAATAAAACTGAACGATCATAATGCTAAGCTACCGAATGGGTCTTGTCCATCACATCATTTACCTAATGATGTGATCTCGTTATCAAATGACAACTCATGTCCATGGTTAGGAAACCTTAACCATCTTTGATCAATGAGCTAGTCGAGTAGAGGCTCACTAGGGACACGGTGTTTGTTTATGTATTCACACATGTATTAAGGTTTCCGGTCAATACAATTCTAGCATTAATAATAAACATTTATCATGAATAAGGAAATATAAAATAACAACTTTATTATTGCCTGTAGGGCATATTTCCTTCAGTCTCCCACTTGCACTAGAGTCAATAATCTAGATTACATTGTTATGAATCTAACACCCATGGAGTCTTGGTGTTGATCATGTTTTGCTCGCCGAAGAGGCTTAGTCAATGGTTCTGCTACATTCATATTCGTATGTATTTTGCAAATCTCTATGTCTCCCTCCTTGACTTGTTCACGGATGGAGTTGAAGCGTCTCTTGATGTGTTTGGTTCTCTTGTGAAATCTCGATTCCTTTGCCAAGGCAGTCGCTCCAGTATTGTCACAAAAGATTTTCATTGGACCCGATGCACTAGGTATTACACATAGATCAGATATGAACTCCTTCATCCAGACTCCTTCATTTGCTGCTTCTGAAGCAGCTATGTACTCCGCTTCACATGTAGATGCCGCCACGACGCTCTGCTTGGAACTGCACCAACTGACAGCTCCACCATTCAACAAAAATAGATATCCGGTTTGTGACTTAGAGTCATCCGGATCAGTGTCAATGCTAGCATCGACGTATCCAATTACGACGAGCTCTTTGTCACCTCCATAAACGAGAAACATATCCTTGGTCCTTTTCAGGTACTTCAGGATATTCTTGACCGCTGTCCAGTAATCCACTCCTGGATTACTTTGGTACCTCCCTGCCAGACTTATGGCAAGGCACACATCAGGTCTAGTACATAGCATAGCATACATGATAGAACCTATGGCTGAGGCATAGGAAATGACTTTCATTTTCTCTCTATCTTCTGCAGTGGTCGGGCTTTGAGTCTGACTCAACTTCACACCTTGCAACACAGGCAAGAATAATTTCTTTGACTGATCCATTTTGAACTTATTCAAAACTTTGTCAAGGTATGTGCTTTGTGAAATTCATATTAAGCGTCTTGATCTATCTCTATAGATCTTGATGACCAATATATAAGCAGCTTCACTGAGGTCATTTATTGAAAAACTCTTATTCAAGTATCCTTTTATGCTATCCAGAAATTCTACATCATTTCCAATCAACAATATGCCAACTACATATAATATTAGAAATGCTACAGAGCTCCCACTCACTTTCTTGTAAATACAGGCTTCACCGAAAGTCTGTATAAAACCATATGCTTTGATCACCTCATCAAAGCGTAATTCCAACTCGGAGATGCATGCACCAGTCCATAGATGGATCCCTGGAGTTTGCACACTTTGTTAGCACCTTTAGGATCGACAAAACCTTCTGGTTGCATCATATACAACTCTTCTTTGAGAAATCCATTAAGGAATGCAGTTTTGACGTCCATTTGCCAGATTTCATAATCATAAAATGCGGCAATTGCTAACATGATTCGGATGGACTTAAGCATCGCTACGGGTGAGAAAGTCTCATCGTAGTCAACCCCTTGAACTTGTCGAAAACCTTTTGTGACAAGTCGAACTTTGTAGACAGTAACATTACCATCAGCGTCAGTCTTCTTATTGAAGATCCATTTGTTCTATATGGCTTGCCGATCATCGGGCAAGTCCACCAAAGTCCATACTTTGTTCTCATACATGGATCCTATCTCAGATTTCATGGCCTCAAGCCATCTGTCGGAATCTGGGCTCAACATTGCTTCTTCATAGTTCGTAGGTTCGTCATGGTCTAGTAACATAACTTCCAGGACAGGATTACCGTACCACTCTGGTGCGGAACATGCTCTGTTCGACCTACGAGGTCCAGTAGTAACTTGATCCGAAGTTTCATGATCATCATCATTAGCTTCCTCTCTTGTTGGTGTAGGCATCACGGGAACGGATTTCTCTGATGTGCTACTTTCCAAATTGAGAGAAGGTACAATTATCTCATCAAGTTCTACTTTTCTCCCACACACTTCTTTCGAGAGAAACTCCTTCTCTAGCAATGTTCCATTCTTGGCAACAAAGATTTTGCCTTCGGATCTGTGGTAGAAGGTGTACCCAATTGTTTCCTTAGGGTATCCTATGAAGACACACTTCTTCGATTTGGGTTCGAGCTTATCAGGCTAAAGCCTTTTAACATAAGTGTCGCAACCTCAAACTTTAAGAAACGACAGCTTAGGTTTCTTGCCAAACCACAGTTCATACGGTGTCGTCTTAACGGATTTAGACGATGCCCTATTTAACGTGAATGCAGCTGTCTCTAATGCATAACCCCAAAACGATAGTGGTAAGTCAGTAAGAGACATCATAGATCACACCATATCTAATAAAGTACGGTTACGACGTTCGGACACACCATTACGCTGTGGTGTTCCAGGTGGCGAGAGTTGTGAAACTATTCCACATTATTTTAAATGAAGGCCAAACTCGTAACTCAAATATTCGCCTCCACGATCAGATCATAGAAACTTTATTTTTCTTACTATGATGATTCTCCACTTCACTCTGAAATTCTTTGAACTTTTCAAATGTTTCAGACTTATGTTTCATTAAGTAGATATACCCATATCTACTCAAATCATCTGTGAAGGTCAGAAAATAACGATACCCGCCGCGTGCCTCAACACTCATTGGACCGCATACATTGGTATGTATTATTTCCAATAAGTCATTGGCTCACTCCATTGTTCCGGAGAATGGAGTTTCAGTCATCTTGCCCATGAGGCATGGTTCGCAGGTATCAAGTGATTCCAAAATCCCATCTGCATGGAGTTTCTTCATGCGCTTTACACCAATATGACCTAAACGGTAGTGCCACAAATATGTTGCACTATCATTATCAACTTTGCATCTTTTGGCATTAATATTATGAATATGTGTATCACTACAATCGAGATTCAACAAAAATAGACCACTCTTCAAGGGTGCATGACCATAAAAGATATTACTCATATAAATAGAACAAGCATTATTTCTCTGATTTAAATGAATAACCGTCTCGCACTAAACAAGATCCAGATATAATGTACATGCTCAACGCTAGCACCAAATAACAATTATTCAGGTCTACAACTAATCCCGAAGGTAGATGTAGAGGTAGCGTGCCGACGGCGATCACATCGACCTTGGAACCATTCCCGAGCGCATCGTCACCTTGTCCTTAGCCAATCTTCGTTTAATCCGTAACTATTGTTTCGAGTTACAAATATGAGCAACCGAATCAGTTTCAAATACCCAGGCACTACTACGAGCATTAGTAAGGTACACATCAATAACATGTATATCAAATATACCTTTGTTCACTTTGCCATCCTTCTTATCCGCCAAATACTTGGGGCAGTTCCGCTTCCAGTGACCAGTCCCTTTGCAGTAGAAGCACTCAGTTTCAGGCTTGGGTGCAGCTTTGGGCTTCTTCTCGGGAGTGGCACCTTTGCTTGCCATTCTTCTTGAAGTTCCCCTTCTTTCCCTTGCCCTTTTTCTTGAAACTAGTGGTTTTGTTAACCATCAACACTTGATGCTCCTTCTTTATTTCTACCTCCGCAGCTTTGAGCATTGCGAAGAGCTCGGGAATTGTCTTCTCCATCCCTTGCATATTATAGTTCATCACGAAGCCTTTGTAGTTTGGTGGCAGTGATTGAAGAACTCTGTCAATAACACTATCATCTGGAAGATAAACTCCCAGCTGAGTTAAGTGATTATGATACCCAGATATTTTGAGTATGTGTTCACTGACAGAACTGTTCTCCTCCATCTTGCAGCTATAGAACTTGTTGGAGACTTCATATCTCTCAACTCGGGCATTTTCTTGAAATATTAACTTCAACTCCTGGAACATCTCATATGCTCCATGACGTTCAAAACGTCTTTGAAGTCCCAATTCTAAGCCATAAAGCATGGCACACTGAACTATCGAGTAGTCATCAGATTGAGCTTGCCAGACGTTCAAAACATCAGCATCTGCTCCTGTAGCAGGCCTTTCACCTAGCAGTGCATCAAGGACATAATTCTTCTGTGCAGCAATGAGGATAATCCTCAAGTTACGGACCCAGTCCGTGTAGTTGCTACCATCATCTTTCAACTTAGCTTTCTCTAGGAACGCATTAAAATTCAGGGGAACGGTAGCACGGGCCATTGATCTACAACATAGATATGCAAATACTATCAGGACTAAGTTCATGATAAATTAAGTTCAATTAATCAAATTACTTAAGAACTCCCACTTAAATAGACATCCCTCAAGTCATCTAAGTGATACGTGATCCAAATCAACTAACCCATGTCCGATCATCACGTGAGATGGGGTAGTCAGCAATGGTGAACATCTCTATGTTGATCATATCTACTATATGATTCACGTTCGACCTTTTAGTCTCCAGTGTTCCGAGGCCATGTCTGTACATGCTAGGCTCGTCAAGTTTAACCCAAATATTCTGCATGTGCAAAACTGTCTTGCACTCGTTGTATGTGAACGTAGGGTCTATCACACCCGATCATCACGTGGTGTCTCAACACGACGAACAGTAGCAACGGTGCATACTCAGGGAGAACACTTTTACCTTGAAATTTAGTGAAGGATCATCTTATAATGCTATCGCCGTACTAAGCAAAATAAGATGCATAAAAGATAAACATCACATGCAATCAAAATATGTGACATGATATGGCCATCATCATCTCGTGCTTTTGATCTCCATCTCCAAAGCATCATCATGATCTCTATCGTCACTGGCTCGACACCTTGATCTCCATCGTAGCATCGTGGTCGTCTCGCCAACTATTGCTTCTACAACTATCGCTAACACATAGTGATAAAGTAAAGCAATTACATGGCGTTTGTATTTCATACAATAAAGAGATAACCATAAGGCTCCTGCCGGTTGCCGATAACTTTACAAAACATGATCATCTCATACAATAACGTATATCACATCATGTCTTGACCATATCACATCACAACATGCCCTGCAAAAACAAGTTAGACGTCCTCTACTTTATTGTTGCAAGTTTTACGTGGCTGCTACGGGCTTCTAGCAAGAACTGTTCTTACCTACGCATCAAACCACAACGGTGTTTCGTCAAGCTTGCTGTTTTAACCTTCTTCAAGGACCGGCCGCAGTCAAATTCGATTCAACTAAAGTACGAGAAACAGACACCCGCCAGCCACCTTTATGCAAAACTAGTTGCATGTCAGTCGGTGGAACCGGTCTTATGTGCGTGGACATGTAAGGTTGGTCCGGGCTGCTTCATCCCACAATACCGCCGAATCAAAATAAGACGTTGGTGGTAAGCAGTATGACTAACACCGCCCACAACTCTTTGTGTTCTACTCGTGCATATCATCTACGCATAGACCTGGCTCATGATGCCACTGTTGGGAAACTTTGCATGGAAAACAAAAAAAATTCTACGCACACGCAATGATTTATCCATGGAGATGCATAGCAACGAGGGGGAGAGTGTGTCTACGTACCCTCATAGACCGTAAGCGGAAGCGTTTCACAACGCGGTTGATGTAGTCGAACTTCTTCTCACGTTAACCGATCAAGTACCGAACGCACGGCACCTCCGCGTTCTGCACACGTTCAACTCGGTGACGTCCCTCGCCTTCTTGATCCAGCAAGTCGTCGAGGTAGTAGATGAGTTCCGTCAGCACGACGGCGTGGTGATAGTGATGGTGAAGTGATCGTCGCAGGGCTTCGCCTAAGCACTACGAAAATATAACCGGGGGTATAAACGGTGGAGGGGGGCGCCGCACACGGCTAACAATTGATCTGGTGTGTGCTAGGGCGCCCCCCCCCCCACATATATATAGGTGGGAGGGAGAGGGGAGGCTGCCAGGAGGCGCCCAAGTAGGCCGAATCCTACTTGGGGTCTCCCCTTGGCCGGCACCCCCCTGCCATATTTGCCGGAGGGGGAAGGAAAGAGGAGGGAGGAGGGAAGGAAGGGGGAGGCCGAATCCCCCCCCCCCCCTTTTCCTTTCCCTTTCCCTCTTTCCTTCTCCTCCTGGTTCGGCCCATATGGGGGGCGCACCAGCCCCTTGTGGCTGGTGCGTTTCCCCTCTTGGCCCATAAGGCCCATATCTTTTGCCGGGGGTGCCCGGAACCCCTTCCGGTGACCCGATATGTACCCGGTACCCTCCGGAACACTTCCGGTGTCTGAATACCATCGTCCTATATATCAATCTTTACCTCTCGACCATTTCGAGACTCCTCGTCATGTCCGTGATCTCATCCGGGACTCCGAACAACATTCGGTCACCAAATCACATAACTCATATAATACTATATCGTTATCGAACGTTAAGCGTGCGGACCCTACGGGTTCGAGAACTATGTAGACATGACCGAGACACCTCTCTGTTCAATAACCAATAGCGGAACCTGGATGCTCATATTGGCTCCCACATATTCTACGAAGATCTTTATCGGTTGAACCGTTATGACAATGTACGTTATTCCCTTTGTCCATCGGTATGTTACTTGCCCGAGATTCGATCGTCGGTATCTGCATACCTAGTTCAATCTCGTTACCGACAAGTCTCTTTACTCGTTTCGTAATACATCATCCCGCAACTAACTCATTAGTCACTTTGCTTGCAAGGCTTCTTATGATGTTTATTAATGAGAGGGCCCAGAGATACCTCTCCGATACTCGGAGTGACAAATCCTAATCTCGATTTATGCCAACCCAACAAACACCTTTCGGAGATATCTGTAGAGCATCTTTATAATCACCCAGTTACGTTGTGACGTTTGATAGCACACAAGGTATTCCTTCGGTATCCGGGAGTTGCATAATCTCATAGTCGAAGGAATATGTATTTGACATGAAGAAAGTAATAGCGATAAAACTGAACGATCAATATGCTAAGCTAACGGATGGGTCTTGTCCATCACGTCATTCTCCTAATGATGTGATCCCATTATCAAATGACAACTCATGTCCATGGTTAGGAAACCATAACCATCTTTGATCAACGAGCTAGTCAAGTAGAGGCTCACTAGGGACACAGTGTTTGTCTATGTGTTCACACATGTATTTAGGTTTCCGATCAATACAATTCTAGCATGAATAATAAACATTTATCATGAATAAGGAAATATAAAATAACAACTTTATTATTGCCTCTAGGGCATATTTCCTTCACTATTGTGTTACTACCTCGGGATCGAGGTACATCAAAAGCTGGAGGGGATCACACTATGCCAAGAGGCATACGCAAGGAAGGTACTTGAAAGCTATGGCATGAAAGATTGCAATCCAATTGATGCTTCAATGGAACCTCGTCTTGAGCTGAGCAAGAAGGAGATGGTGACACTACTCGGCCACAGTGGTAGTGACAATGAAGGAATTGTTGACGACTGTAAGAGTACCTCGGGAGTGGCATATTTCCTTGATGGAAGCATAGTAAGCTTGCTATCACGAAAGCAGAAAGTGGTGACATCGACTTCAAGTGAAGCGGAGTGTCAAGGTGTGTAGCTAGGCAACGAAAAAAATAGCGTGCTATCTAAAATAGCGTGGCCCTTCTCCAAATGCTATAAAAGTTATTGCGTGCTATATTCAAAATAGTGTTTCGAAAAAATGCCAAATATATCGTAGAAATTAAGGATCTCCACATCTAAAATTTTGTCCCGGAGCTATACATGCATACAGTTGTTGTACACATTATGACATTAGATGCACTTTAGAGAATTATTCTTGTTTTCTTCCGGACAAATGCAATATTTTCATCCTGGATCTTTTGATTTCACATTCACAACAGCATCCCGTCCTTCTACTGTTGATGGTGTGCTTGACACGCCAAGACCTACAATCACCAAAGGAGACAGGAGCATTATTTAAATGAACATAATTCTAACAGGAGCATAGTACACCTCGCCACGACCTGGGTGGGAAAAGGAAAGAGGAAAACTAGGGACTGTGAGTTGCCTCCGTTGCATTGTCCACGACCTGGCAAGTTAGGGTATTAGAAGGATGGATAATGGGCCTATTATTGCATTGCAATGGACCGATGCTCGATGGGCTGCTATCTGCTGAGCGCCTGCTGTGTTTCGATCGCTCCACGCTATAAATGCTGAAACGTTTTTGTGTTTAGCGCCGTTACAGCACCCTATAACGTGAATAGCGGCATCGCATGTAAAATGGCTAAAATATAACGTGGCACCCTCAGATACGCTATAGCGAAGTTTAAACGCCGAAATAGCGTGCTATTTTTTTCGTTGGCTAGGTAGGCTACACAGTGATCTCATGAATCGAGATCCGGAACAAGTGGTGCTCAACGTTGACAGTGAGCCTACAACTTTTCTACGCGAGAATCCAGTGCGGCATGACAGGACCAGGCACATTGATATGATGTATTGTTACATAAAGGATTGCGTGTAAGAAGGTAAGACGAAGGTCAACTATGGTTGCACTGATGATCAGCTGACGGACATCCTAACCAAGGCTTTAGATCAAGAGAAGTTCTTGGAGATGCGAAGAAGAATCGGCGTCCGAGCTGTAACATAACGACGTCGTGTTTAGGGAGGTGATTGTTGGAATTAAACATGACGTCAGAGACCGTACCTAGCAGACCAGGATTAATATTGTAAACCGAGTAGGTTTAATACTTCTCCTAGTCGATTAGGTACTACTAGCAATCTTTAGCATATAAATATGCATGAACCCCCGGCCTTGTAATCATGAAGTAATAAAAATATAACGAAAAAGGGTTTCCCCGCTTTATATTATAAAGCAACCACTACATCACAAGTGATACAAGCCAAAACAAAAGAGAAAAGAGAAACGTCAAAGATAGATGATACCGAAGGAGCCACTAACAAACCCCGAATGCAGCAAGCACAAGCTTGACCATCGAGGCCCTCGGCGAACAAGAACCAGCACACGAGGCAACTAAGATGAGGTAATGGCCCGCTGCCGGGGGATTGCCACGCTCCGTCGACTCTCCAGAAGCCACCCATTGTCAGTCTGCCATCCACCCCTGCCTCCGAAGAGGGACCCCTGCCCTCTAGTCCTGGATCGGAGGAAACTACGCCATCGACAGGCAGGGTCGCTCACGCCCAAGCTCGCACGGCCAGGACCAACTGGTGGCCGGGGAGAGGACGACAAGCACGACCACCTCACCACGCAGCGGTACACCCCAACATCGCCACCACTGCATGCAGGCATCAACTTCAACCGCAAGTAGCCGAGCCGGAGCACCACTGCAGATAACCGGCAGACCACACCCCGCCGGAGCTTCGACCACCACCCCGCCGTCCCAAAGGTGGTGTCTTCAAGAAGAAAACGACGCCTGCGCGCCGTCACCACCCAATCCGGGAATTTGGGCTTTCACCCGGGACAGGAAGAGAGGGCGAGGGCAAGATCGCGATGCCGCCTTCAAGAAGGTGAACGACGCCGGAGCGCCGCCGGCATCGTGGCCACAGATCGGCCAAGGGTTTTCCCCAATCCATCCCTACCAGACTCTTAGCCCCAACAGCCGCCAGATCCGGCCACCAGAGGATGCCGGCGGCACCCGCCGGTGAGGCAGGAAGAAGATCGAAGGAAGGTCGCCGTCTACAGAACCGTTCCAAGGACGAACGGGGATGCCCCGGGAGCCAGCCCAGACCCGCCGCCGGTCCGCCGCCCACGCGGCCGGTGCGACAGCCATCCGCCGAAGGGGGCCGACGAGCTTCATGACTGTGGCCGCCGCCACAGCTCCAGACGCAACGCGCCCAGGGCACCACAGAGCCCAACACGCCGCCGCCAGGTACCAGCCCCGACACCGCCGCCCGCCAGGTACCAGCCCCGACACCGCCGCCCGCCACCGTGCCCTCTGCTAGCGCCGCACCGCCGCCCGACCAAACCGACCCGCGTCGGCCACCATCGAGCGGGGGAAGAGAGGCCCCGCCACCGCCGCCGCTGACCGACGAGGGGAGAAGGAGGGAGGAGGAGGGGCCCTAAGGTCGGCGGCTAGTGTTTCCCCTCCGCGTCGCTCGTGGGTGCGACCGGGAGGGGATGATGCGTCTGGTAGCGCGACTTGTGTGTTTCAAGCAATAAAAATATACAAGGCTCGATACGAGCCTTTGGCAATACGCTGGTGTCTCGCGTGAGTTTGTGTTTCCGGCCGACTGGCTGTTGTGTGTGTGCGCTAGTAGATCAATTCGATCAGCATACGTACGTGTGTGCGTATTGCTTCGGCCGCTTGGGGCAGGAACCAAGTTCAACCAGTTTCGCTTCGTCATCGTTCGTCGTCGGTCATCTCGTGTCACCGGTAAGTACTCGGCGGCGTCGGGTCTGGGCCAACAAAGAGCAGGCCGTGGGTCAAATGAATGTGGAAGAGCTGTCCAGCAAGATGAAGGAGCTTCTCGATCACAAAAGGTATAAACTATACCCTACTGCCCCAAAACTTTAAATCTATGCAATCAAAATTAAATCTTATATCAATATCATCTTTATAAATGGAATCCATTTACCGTACATCCAATTATTGTATGCCGTTTATTCTTGTGATCCAACGGGCCAGATACAACAATACTTCGCACTAGTATTCTTGTAGTTTATTCAGACGTCAGAGGCAGTTTGTTAGGTGATCCATGGACATCAATGTAACTTTTATTATTTTTGCGTTCTTTGTACTACCACGACATGATGAATAGATAGAAAGTTTCCCTATGAAACAAGAGTTTGCACGGTTTGTTATTATAAAAGCCGCAGCATGAGGGGCGCTGGATCCTTGATCTTCGCCATGGTGACCATGGCAGCATCATGCACAGCGTGCTCCAGCTGGCAAGGGAGATCCGGAATGTGGGCATTATCCTTGAGGATGGAGGAAATGACACGATTCGTTGGACTGTTAGTAGCTCCGGGCAGTACTCCGCGCGGTCAGCCTACGCTGTGCAGTTCGCGGCCAGCCCGGCGACTAGCTTCTCCAAGACCATCTGGCGGATCTGGGCACCTGGCAAGCTCAAGATGTTTCTCTGGCTACTCCACCTTCACTGGCTGTGGTGCAACGACCGGTTGCAGAGGCCCGGTTGGGAGAATTGTCATTTCTGCCAGCTTTGTCTTCGGAACCTGGACTCCTCCTCCCACCTCTTCTGGGAGTGCCCGATCGTCATCCAGGCTTGGAACACGGCGGCAACATGGCGTGGATGCCGCTCTCTGGCACACGCGGTTTGGAGCTCCGGAAGCACGACGACAGAGCGCATGCAACTGATCATCAACACGGCCACTCCAGGTGCCAGGAAGGGAATCAGATCTATGATTGCGCTCATTGCTTGGCACATCTGGCTTGAGCGTAATGCGTGCACCTTCAGGAGAAAATCGCCATGCTCCAGTGCCATCACTGAAGCATGTCGCCGGGACATGGAGCAGTGGAGGATTGCAGGAGCGGCCTGCATCAAGCACCCATTTGGGGATGTGCCCTGAGAGATCACTAGCTGTACTACTGGTGCCAGGATAGGAAACCCTAGGCTGGTTTTGTACCCTTTTCTCTTTCAGCACCACCGATCACTTGATCAACACT
This sequence comes from Thinopyrum elongatum, assembly GCA_011799875.1. Lineage (NCBI taxonomy): Eukaryota > Viridiplantae > Streptophyta > Magnoliopsida > Poales > Poaceae > Thinopyrum > Thinopyrum elongatum. The sequence goes on from CM022302.1 coordinate 559,803,342, forward strand.
TGTTTTCCACCCTCTCTCTCCTAATGAAATGAACACTAGCCAAGCTGGATCTTTCAACAAAAATTATAAAGGCCGCAACCGCATTCTGGTACGTAGCCTACCCCTCGGCGACGTCCCGGAGCTGGGCTCACGCTACTAGCAGAGGGGATGAGGGGGGGGGGGGTCGGGTTGTGGATGAATGAGATAGGTGCGCTGCCGGGGGCACAGGTCTTGGAGCGAGGAAGCGGGAGAACACGATGCTCTCATTTGGCCATGCCGCCAAGCACGTCGCGTATGCTTATTTCTGTCCCAGCGTAATATGTAATGCAGGCATATTATATATTGTAAGCTAATTTGCTATAGCCTACATGAAACAAGCATCATTGGGCTACTGTTTAGATCCGAATGACCAGACTACAACATTGATGTTGTGAGAGCGATTGTGGCTGATGTTTCGTAGTGCTAATGTTTGTACGGCAAGTTTCCGGATATCAAGTTTCTACGTTATTGGTTTTGAAAATAGAGAGGACGAGCAGCGGTCGGCGGCGTCGCCTTCCTTGTCAACCTTCTGTACAACAGAGGCCCGCCACTTGATGGCGGCAGCGCACCACAAGGAGCAGGAGTGGGGTCTGTCGCAGGGGAAGGGAGGACGTGTGGCGGCGATCGGTTATTTTCCTTTTCCTACTTGATCGGAGTCCATAAAAAGATGGGCGCTCATGGGAGGCGAACCATAGCCGAACATTAGCCTAGCAAGAACTTACTAAGGTATCCTGTAGCCAAACTTTGAGGCGAACCATATCCATCATTGGATCAACTTAATACTACACCTTAAATTATGATGTATGGTAATAAATCTCTATAATATGACAAACTCAGGGTCAGGGGTCAATTTCTTGAGGACTTTGTAATTCTACTAGTCTTCAGCATATGCGCCCGCAGGCTGGCAGCTATTCAAAAATACACATAAGCAGTAAAGAGATTTTACTACATGTGAGAAATTGGGATTTTCTGTTTTGTGCTGTAATGGATCAACTTTCAATTGCTTGTTGCAAAATAATAAAATGAGAATAATACTATTATAAATTTGTATGTTGCATACTTCATACATTGCTTATCGTACTAGTAGTGGAAAATGTTTTAAAAGTTTCTCAGTTTTTTTTTTTGGTCTGTGGATATCCAATCTCATAAGAAATGCTCCTTGTGGGTACCTTTTTTATAAAAGCCCTCCATTACTAGAAATATGAATTACTGACCTTGGTTTCCTCAATTCGATGAAAAATATAACATCAGAGTATACTAGTGCAAAACATAGGCAAAGAATCTTAGCTGCCATTTGCAGAGAAATGAAATAAAAAGTCTCCGGGAAGAAGAAACCATACCCCTTAGTTTGTTATCAATGTTGTGACAGAGTTCAACGTGGTCTCTCTTATCTGAGCCCCGCCTATTCATCAAGCATACATTGGACCATGTATAATATTATAATTATAACGACTAATTGTCAAAAAGGAACACTTAAATGAAACTCATAATGAATTTATTTATTTTAATTTGGATAAGAAATATTCACGCAGGGCTTCCATATATAATAAGCATTCCTTATTATTGCGTAACATATTCAGTTTTCTTACTCATCGAAATTTTTCGAGAGACAAGAATCTTTACACTAAGCTCATGTAGTTATTATGGAATATATATTTAAATCATAATAGAGCATGACATGTAATATTTCCATTGGTTTTGCTTGTAGCCATGTAAAATTATCTAAGCTCTCAAAAATCTGAAATTGAGGTTTGTAGCAGTACATAGATATAATTTAAAACATATAAAAATGTGATTGTAAACATTGTATTTATTATTATTTTGTTTGTGCAGGCATTTCGTTTCACGTCAACTAAATTTATTTCTGGCTCAAAGTTTTCTTGCTTGTATTTTCCCCCTTATGGTATTTAAGTAAATACTTATAGGTATTGATACAAAGTTTTAAAAGTAACCAAAAATTAGTTGATTTGACTCACTACATGAATATCCAATTTATAAACCTTCTGTCGAAAAAATAACATGGCTATTCACTACCCAAGCTGACTATACGTACTAAACTAGCTCAAAAAATAATAATGGCAGGGATGTGGTATGTATGAAAATGCCAGGAAAATTTTAGCACTATGCATAATATATTTCCTAGTTTAGCACCATGCCCTAATGACATAATAATTTATTAGACATATGATTTTTGAGACAAGAATTTTTGTAGAGGGAAAAGTCTTAACCATACATGATTGTTATCCGTATCTTACTTTCAAGAGGTAATAGTAATACTAGACATCGGATACCACAAAATGGACGGTTGATATAATAGGGAGCATCCTAAAATTTCTGAAATGTTGTTAGTACTTATGTTTGACTAACTATTTCTAGTTCTATTTTTGAACGTACACAAAGTTTCTAACTCCAAGCATGTATATGTCAACTAAACCAGGTATTTCATTGTGATTGATGATGTATGGAGCCTATCAGCCTTGGAAGCTATCCTCATTAGCATGCCAAAAAATAACTGCGGCAGCAGAATCATTGTGACAACTCAGATGGAGGCGGTGGCCGAGGCAACCAGTGTCGACTTTGTCCATGATATGAAGCCCCTTGAACTAAAGGCTAGTACGGAACTTTTCACGAAGAGGATATTTGGCTCCATGGCTACTTGCCCTAATGAATTGGAAAAAGTCATGGACAAGGCTTTGAAAAAATGTGGTGGGTTGCCGTTGGCCATCATTAGCATCGCCAGTCTTCTGGCAAGCTATATGTGGGCTGAGGATATAGAAATGTGGGAAAGAGTGTCCAGATCAATTGGTTCACATATGGAGAGCCACCCTATCCTCGGTGGGATGAGGCAGTTGATAACATTGAGCTATGATTATTTGCCTCACCATCTCAAGGCTTGCATGATGTATCTGAGCATTTTCCTAGAGGACTTTGTGATTGCCAAAGATAGGCTGTTATACAGATGGATTGCCGAGGGCTTGGTCACTGAGAAGGGGGGGTTGACTTTGTTGGAGGTTGCAGAAGAATACTTCAATGAGTTGACAAGTAGGAACATGATTCAACTAGACAGGTTTGAGTTCATGGATAACATTTTCAGAAAAGTGGAGCTAGAGGGGTGTCGGGTGCATGACATGATCCTTGAGGTCATCGTGTCCAAATCCGACGAGTCTAACTTTGTCAGCTTGGTTGAGCGGCAATACAAAGGAATGTCACATGGACATGGCAAGGTTCGCCGCCTCTCCATCCATGATAACGGCCATGATAAGAAGCATCATGCAAGGCATGGTATTGAGGCGATGAAGCTACAAAACGCCCGGTCCCTGACCACATTTCAGCGTAGTTATGGGCTCGGGAAGCTGCTTGATCTTCTAGGTGAGTTCAAATTCTTGAGGGTACTTGACCTGGAAGATTGTTGGGCCCTGCATAATAAGCACATGAGAGATGTTTGCCGACTGTATCTTCTCAGGTTCTTGAGATTGATGGGTACAAATGTCAATAAGATGCCTCACAAAGTTGGAGATCTAGAGCACTTGGAGACTCTTGATGTAAAAAGCACGTTCATTAGGAAGTTGTCGCGGACAGTGACTAAGCTGAGCAAACTAGAGCACCTAAGGTCCGAGGAGTGGCTTCTGCCACAGGGGCTAGGGAATATGCAGGCATTGTGTGAGGAGGACATGGGAGCTCTCATAGGCGATGACGTTAAGGTTACCCATGAGACCGGTGAGCTGACAAAGTTTCAAGTTCTAAGTATCTGAATCGAGGACCTGAACAAAAGGGGTGAGCTCAAAAAGGAATTTTGGCATGCACTTACCTCCTCCCTGAGCAAGACTCGTGCTCTTCGCTCACTCCATGTGGCAAGACAAAAGGGCAGTTTGGACTTTCTCAATGACATCACCCCACCATCACTTCTCCAATTCCTTATTGTGAGTGGAAGCATTAGCCAACTGCCTGGCTGGGTCTCATCACTCACATACTGTATGATGTATGAATCGCACGATGTATTGCTCATGTGCAAAGGCACGTATATATGATGTACAAAGGTGGGCCACGACCTCAACTATACAAGGAACTAGGAGGTGGACCCAATACACAGATATGCACAACACATATCTCAACACCCCCTCGCAGTCGAAGCGGCACCGCTGCTGACGCAGAGACTGGACCGGAACTCCTCAAATGACGTTGTAGGCAAGCCCTTGGTCATAATATCTGCAAATTGTTGGGAAGCAGGAACGTGTAGAACACGAATATGGCCAAGAGCCACCTGTTCCCGAACAAAATGAATATCCAACTCAATATGCTTGGTCCGACGATGATGTACCGGGTTGGCGGAGAGGTAGACCGCCAAAACGTTGTCGCAGTAGACCACCATAGGACGGTCCACAGGACAAGAGAGCACCTGAAGAAGCTGGCGAAGCCACAAACACTCAGCGACGACGTTGGCCACCGCACGATACTCAGCCTCAGCACTGGAGCGAGAGACCGTAGGCTGCCGCTTGGATGACCACGAGATGAGTGACGGTCCAAGGAAGACACAATAGCCCGAGGTGGAGCGACGAGTGTCAGGGCAGCCCGCCCAGTCTGCATTGGAGTAGGTGGTGAGGGCGGTGTCGGCGGAGGTGTGGAGCGTGACGCCAAGGTCCATAGTGCCACAGACATAGCGGAGAATCCGCTTGACAGCGGCCCAGTGAACGTCCCGAGGAGCATGCATATGGAGACACACCTGCTGCACGGCAGACTGGATCTCCGGTCGAGTCAGAGTGAGGTACTGGAGAGCACCAACGATAGATCGGTAGAATGCGGCATCCGAAGCAGGAGAACCATCCGTGGCAGAGAGCTTGGCCTTCGTATCAACAGGCGTAGCGGCGGGCTTGCAGTTAAGCATGCCAGCACGATCCAGGAGCTCATGAGCGTACTTCCGCTGATGAAGAAAGAAGCCATCCGGGCGGCGCACCACCTCAACACCGAGGAAGTAGTGCAAAGGACCCAAGTCCTTGATGGCGAACTCAGCGCGAAGACGAGCAATGAGCTGACTGAGAAGACCAGCCGTACATGCCGTCAGAATGATGTCGTCGACATAGAGCAGCAAGTAGGCCGTGTCGGAGCCCCGGTGATAGACGAAGAGCGATGCGTTCGAGCCGGTGGAGCGGAACCCGAGCTGGTGTAGAAATGTCGTGATGCGCTGGTACCAAGCACGCGGAGCCTGCTTGAGTCCGTACAAGGACCACGAAAGCAGGCACACGTGGTCAGGAAGTGCTGGATCAACGAACCCCGTGGGCTGCTGGCAGAAGACCTGCTCCTCGAGATGACCATGGAGGAAGGCATTGGAGACGTCCATCTAGTGCACCGGCCAAGCACCGGAGACCGCAAGGTGGAGAACCGTGCGAATCGTGTCTGGCTTAATGACCGGAGCGAAGGTGTCGGTGAATTCGATGCCAGCACGCTATCGGAAGCCACAAACAACCCAGCGTGCTTTATAGCGATCAATGGTACCATTAGGACGGAGCTTGAGTTTGAAGACCCACTTCCCGGTAATCACGTTGGCGTGCCGGGGACGGGGAACAAGCTGCCACGTCTGGTTGCGCAGCAAGGCGTCAAACTCCTATTGCATCGCTGCCATCGAGAGCGGGTCACAAAGAGCGGCTCAAACAGAGGACGGCAATGGCGATGGCGTAGAGGTGGAGGCCGTGTGGATGTAGTCATCCGAGGCATAGCGCGAGCTCGGGCGAAAAACGCCCGCACGGGCGCGGGTGACCGGACCGGCCACGGGAGACTCGGCCGCAACTGGGGCCGGTGATGAGTGCGCCGGGGGCGCCAGGGCCGCGGCTGCTGATACGTCTCCAACGTATCTACTTTTCCAAACTCTGTTGCCCTTGTTTTGGAATCTAACTTGCATGATTTGAATGGAACTAACCCGGACTGACGCTGTTTTCAGCAGAATTGCCATGGTGTTATTTTTGTGCAGAATAAAAAGTTCTCGGAATGACCTGAAAATCAACGGAGATAACTTTTGGAATTAATAAAAAATATTGGCGAAAGAATCAGCAGCAGGGGGCCCACACCCTAGCCACAAGGGTGGGGGGCGCGCCAACCGACCTTGTGGGCCCCCTGGACCTCCACCGACCTCAACTCCAACTCCATATATTCACGTTCGGGGAGAAAAAAATAGGAGAGAAGGATTCATCGCGTTTTACGATACGGAGCTGCCGCCAAGCCCTGTTCTTCCTCGGGACGACAGATCTGGAGTCCGTTCGGGGCTCCGGAGAGGGGAATCCATCGCCATCGTCATCATCAACCATCCTCCATCACCAATTTCATGATGCTCACCGCCGTTCGTGAGTAATTCCATCGTAGGCTTGCTGGACCGTAATGGGTTGGATAAGATTTACCATGTAATCGAGTTAGTTTTGTTAGGGTTTGATCCCTAGTATCCACTATGTTCTAAGATTGATGTTGCTATGACTTTGCTATGCTTAATGCTTGTCACTAGGGCCCGAGTGCCATGATTTCAGATCTGAACCTATTATGTTTTCATGAATATATTTGTGTTCTTGATCCTATCTTGCAAGTCAATAGTCACCTACTACGTGTTATGATCCGGCAACCCCGGAGTGACAATAGTCAGGACCACTCCCGGTGATGACCGTAGTTTGAGGAGTTCATGTATTCACTAAGTGCTAATGCTTTGGTCCGGTACTCTATTAGAAGGAGGCCTTAATATCCCTTAGTTTCCAATAGGATCCCGCTGCCACGGGAGGGTAGGACAAAAGATGTCATGCAAGTTCTTTTCCATAAGCACGTATGACTATATTCGGAATACATGCCTACATTATATTGATGAATTGGAGCTAGTTCTGTGTCACCCTTGGTTATAACTGTTGCATGATGAATGCCATCCGACATGATTATCCATCATTGATCCATTGCCTACAAGCTTTTCACATATTGATCTTTGCTACTTTACTTTTTCGTTGCCACTTTTACGATTACTACAAAACTGCTACTGTTACTTTTGCCACCGTTACCGTTATTTCCATACTACTTTGCTACTAAATATTTTGCTGCAGATATTAAGTCTTCAGGTGTGGTTGAATTGACAACTCAGCTGCTAATACTTGAGAATCTTCTTTGGCTCCCCTTGTGTCGAATCAATAAATTTGGGTTGAATACTCTACCCTCGGAAACTGTTGCGATCCCCTATACTTGTGGGTTATCAAGACCTTTTTCTGGCGCCGTTGCCGGGAAGCATAGCTCTATTCTCTGAGTCACTTGGGATTTATATCTGTTGATCACTATGAGGAATCTGAAAGATCAAAGAACTAAGATTTTTCCCTCAACTACGAGGGGAGGTAAGGAACTGCCATCTAGCTCTGCACTTGATTCTCCTTCTGTTTTGAGTAAACTTGCGACACCTACACCTGCTATTGATTCCGATATGTTGCATGTTATTGATGATACCACCTCTGCTATGCATGATGCTTATGATGAAACTACTTCTATGCTTGATAATACTGTGCCACTTGGTGAATTTCTTGATGAACAACTTGCGAGGGCTAGAGAGAATGAAATTACTGAAACTGATGATATTATTGAAGATTATTATTATGATTCTCCCCCTAGATATGAATTGCCTGTTGTTCCTGAGGGTTATGTCATGGATGAAGAAACTGCTAGAGACTTTTTTGCTTGCAATGATAGAGATGATCTTAAGAAACTGTTAGCTAAGTTGAAAGAAAAATCCTTGAATGCTAGAATGAAATATGATCCCGCTTTTGCTACTTCACCTATCTTTGTTACTGATAAGGATTATGAATTCTCTGTCGATCCTGAGTTAATTACTTTGGTTGAATCTGATCCTTTCTATGGTTATGAATCTGAAACTGTTGTGGCACATCTCACTAAATTGAATGATATAGCCACCCTATTTGCTCATGAGGAAAAAATTCGTTATTACTATATCCTTAAATTATTTCCTTTCTCACTAAAGGGTGATGCTAATTTATGGTTTAACTCCCTTGCTCCTGGTTGTGTGCGTAGTCCCCAGGATATGATATATTACTTCTCTGCAAAATATTTCCCCACTCATAAGAAACAAGTTGCTTTAAGGGAAATATATAATTTTGTGCAAATTGAAGAAGAGAGTCTCCCACAAGCTTGGGGGAGGCTTCTCCAATTACTTAATGCTTTGCCTGATCATCCTCTCAAGAAAAATAAAATACTTGATATCTTTTATAATGGACTAACTGATGCTTCCAGAGACCACCTGGATAGTTGTGCTAGTTGTGTTTTCAGGGAACGAACTATTGAGCAAGCTGAATTGCTATTGAATAATATATTGAGTAATGATAATGATTGGACACTTCCTGAACCAACTCCAAAGAAAAGGGGTATTCCATTTCTCAATCCTGAAGATATGCAAGAGGCAAAGAAATCAATGAAAGAAAAAGGTATTAAAGCTGAAGATGTTAAGAATCTACCACCTATTGAAGAAATACATGGTCTTGATAACCCGACACAGGTAGTAGAGGTAAACTCTCTCCGTAGATTTGATGAAGGTGATATTCCTCATAATAAGTCTGCTAGTCAATGCTTGGATGAGTTTGATAATTTTATTGTTAAACAAGAAAATTTCAATGCTTATGTTAGTAGACAATTGAAACGTAATGCATACATGCTTCATCACTTGGGTGATTATATGAGTAGAACTGTTAATGATCTTAAGCTTATTAGTAAACAAGCTTCCATGGTTACAACTCAAGTAGAACAAGTACTTAAGGCCCAAAATGAATTGCTTAATGAGTTGAATGGTAAGAATAATGATAATGCTGTTAGGGTTATGACTAGAGGTGGTAAAATGACCCAGGAACCTTTGTATTCTGAGGGTCATCCTAAGAGAGTTGAGCAAGATTCTCAGAAAATCAATACTGATACACCTAGTCCTAGTAATAAAAAGAAAAAGAAAACTCATAGGACTTTGCATGCTAGTGAACCTGCCATAGACACACCTGAGAATTCCAATGATATTTCTATTTCTGACGCTGAGACACAATCAGGTGATGAACATGAACCTAGTGTTAATATTAATGATGATGTTCATGTTGATGCTCAACCTAGTAATGATAATGATGTAGAGATTGAACCTGCTGTTGATCTTGATAACCCACAATCAAAGAATCAATGTTATGATAAGAGAGACTTTGTTGCTAGGAAACATGGTAAAGAAAGAGAACCGTGGGTTCAGAAACCCATGCCCTTTCCTCCTAAGCCATCCAAGAAAAAGGATGATGAGGATTTTGAGCGCTTTGCTGAAATGATTAGACCTATCTTTTTGCGTATGCATTTGACTGATATGCTTAAAATGCCTCCTTATGCTAAGTATATGAAAGATATTGTTACAAATAAAAGAAAGATTCCGGAAGCTGGAATTTCCACCATGCTTGTTAATTATACTTTTAAGGGTGGAATACCAAAGAAACTTGGAGATCCAGGAGTACCAACTATACCATGCTCCATTAAAAGAAACTATGTTAAAACTGCTTTATGTGATCTTGGAGCCGGTGTTAGTGTTATGCCTTTCTCTTTATATCGTAGACTTGAATTGAATAAGTTGACACCTACTTTTATCTCTTTGCAAATGGCTGATAAATCAACTGCTATACCCATCGGTATTTGTGAGGATGTGCCTGTTGTGGTTGCAAACGTTACTATCTTAACGGACTTTGTTATTCTTGATATTCCCGAGGACGACAGTATGTCAATTATTCTTGATAGACCCTTTTTGAATACTGCAGGGGCTGTTATTGACTGCAACAAAGGCAATGTCACTTTTCATGTTAATGGTAATGAGCACACGGTGCACTTTCCGAAGAAACAACCTCAAGTTCATAGTATCAATTCTATTGGAAAAATGCCAACTATTATTATTGGAGGTTTTGAATTCCCTCTACCTACTGCCAAAAAGAAATATGATATTCTTATTGTTGGGGATATGCATATCCCCGTTGAGGTAACCTAGTGTTATTCGAAAATTCTCCGGTTTCATGTCATTCGGAAGAAGTTTGTTAATAAGACTTGATCAACCTTGTTAACGGATTCCTTTTGATGAGCATGAGATGGACGAATCTAGAAAGCACAACTCTCTGTACCCATCTTTTACTTTCTGTTATTCAGATTAAATAAAGCAAAAGTAGTATTTTCTGTCTGTTTTCTGAATTATCCATGTAATAAAAAATATCCTGAAAATAAAAGTTCTCCAAATGCTCTGAAAATTTAGTATGATTATTTTTGCAATATTTTAGAATTTCTGGTGCAAAGAACACACCAGGGGGCCCCACCAGCTGGCCACAAGGGTGGAGGGCGCACCCACCCCCCTGGGGCACGCCCCCTGACCTTGTGGGCCCCACATGGCCCCCCTCTACTTATTCCAGCACCCATCCACTCCTTCTTCCTCTAGAAAAAATCACTCCATAGCTCAAACTCGTGTTCTTGCTCATCTTGCTGCCATTTTCGATCTCCTTGCTCAAAGCCCCATTTACAAAACTGCTTTGGGGGATTGTTCTTCGGTATGTGACTCCTCCAATGGTCCAATTAGTTTTTGTTCTAGTGCTTTATTCATTGCAAATTTTTGCTGCTGTGGTGACCCTGTTCTTGAGCTTGCATGTCAAATTTATATGGTCCAAAGTAGTTTTAATGCATGATATAGCTTCTAGGCACTTGTGGGAGTAGTTGCTATCAATTTTGTTGAGTTTGGTTCACTTTTATTTTGAGTCAGTAAAAATTCAGAAATTTTCAGAGGAAGAAAATGATAAGGAGATTGTTGAGAGGATCCTCGAGCCGTGGTTCGAAGGAAAAAGAAAATGAGGAGAAGGAAAAGGCCAAGTATAATCTTCCTCGTGCCGCAGAAATTTGGCCATGTGATGCATTCTTACAAGCAGCCGGAATTTATGGTGATTTCTATTATTTGGCTGAGAATGCAGGCATCACCGACTTCCTCCTCAACCAGTGTGATCAGTATCTCCTACTCACTAATACTTTCATGCAAAATTTTCATTTTCATGCTAGGAGATCACCACCCACGGTAGATTTTTACTTATATGATGAGTACAAAGAAATGATGCTTTATGACTTTTGTGAGGTTTGTAAATTACCTTATGAAGGTAGCGTCGAGGAACCACGTCCTAGTGATGTGGAAATTTTTATTCATGAAATTACCGTTGGGGAAAACAGAGGAGTGTCGGGGGCAAGAGTGGCTAGTATACATTTCCCTGTTTTACGCTATTACTCATTATTTGCTGGGAGATGTTTAATTGGTCGTGAAGAGAGTGGAGGCCTTAGTGCCCCTGACCTTGCTATTTTGTGCCACGCTTTACATGGAGATAGAACTTACAGTTTGGGTGCTATGGTCGCTAAACGGTTGAGTTTAAACCGTACTAAGGGTCCTATTTTCGGAGGTCTCTTTGCCTCCCGCCTTGCTAAACATTTTGAGATACCCATTAGGCACTATGAAAAAGAAGAGAAACTGCTACCCACTATATATTTAGATTATGACAGCATGGTAGCACATAAGTTTATTCGACATGATGAGGAAAAGAGAATTATTTATAACCTGGTATTTAGCGAGAATACTTTTCAGATTATTACCTTGCATGCACCTATTCTGTTCGATATGCATTCAGGCAGGTACATTGTTTTGCCCGCGGACATTCGTGCATACTGGGAGGGGACGCGATCCCCACCTCCTGAGCCAGAGCCATCGCCTGATCCATACCAGGAGTCTATTTATCAGTGGGATCCACAGAAGCTCGCTAACCAGTGGAACCCCCAGGATCCTCCTTAGTACACCAGAGAGAACTACTTTGATCCGTGGGCATAGACCAACTTAGGCCAAAAGCCTAAGCTTGGGGGAGTACGTATTCCTCACCGACATTACATTCAAGTTCACACACTCATTTCAGTTGTCGGCGCTCATACTTTTTCATTGTATTATCCATGCTAGTTTATTTCTTTTTCCCGCTTCCTTCTTGTGTGTTTGAAAAACCTTAAGCAATTACAAAAAATTAGTTGTAGTTAGTTTACTTTCTTTCCATGTTTAGTTTTAGTATTAAAAGAAAACCCAAAAAGATTTCTCGTTCTTCTTTTGCTTGTTGGGAGCTTTCCCGTGTAAATAGTTTTTCTCGCTCTTGTTTTACTTTCTTCAGAAAAACAAAAACTCCAAAAATATTTCAGTGTGTTTCTTTGAAATTCTTTTCTTTCCTTTGGGGGTCGAGAGGAGAAGACCACGATGAAAATGTTGAGTGGCTCTCATATGCATTATTGTTGATCTAACAAAGAGTCCATATTACCTTGTCTTCTCCTTTGAATAAATGTTTGCAGATTCCAGCTTAGTCCAATGCATGTGCACTATTATTATTATCCACACCGTTCGGTCGTGCGAGTGAAAGGCAATAATGACGATATATGATGAAATGATTGAGATGAGGAAAAGCTGGTATGAACTCTACCTATCTTGTTTTTGTAAATATGATTAGTTCATCGTTCCTGATTCAGCCTATTATGAATTAAACATGTTTGCAATGACAATTAGAGATTATAGTTACTCATGCCATGCTTAATTAGCTAGGAGTTTATAATGGTTTACCTTGCGTGCCAACATGGAAATTAAAATGGTTGTGATGTAGTATGATAGGATGGTATCCTCCTTTGAATGATTCGAGTGGCTTGACTTGGCACATGTTCACGCATGTAGTTGAGACAAAATCAACATATCCTCTACGATATTTATGTTCATGGTGATTTATATCCTACTCATGCTTGCATTCAATGTTGGTTAATCTCAATGCATGTGTATGACTGTTGTCGCTCTCTAGTTGGTCGTTTCCCAGTCTTTTTCTAGCCTTCACCTGTACTAAGCGGGAATACTGCTTGTGCATCCACTTCCATAAACCCCAAAGTTGTTCCATATGAGTCCACCATATCTTCCTATATGCGGTATTTACCTGCCGTTCTAAGTAAATTTGCATGTGCCAAACTCTAAACCTTCAAATGATAATCTGTTTTGTATGCTCGAATCGCTCATGTATCAACTAGGGCTGTCAATATCTTCCATGCTAGGTGGGTTATTCTCATGATGAGTGGACTCCGCTCATCATTCACGAGAAAATGGCCGGTAACCGTGATGCCCAGTCCCATGCTTAAAGCAAATCAAATCAAAATAATTGTAAACAAAACTCCCCCGGGATTGTTGATAGTTGGACGGACCCATTGTTTCGGACAAGCCGTGGAGTGTGATTGATTGGTGGAGGGGGGAGTAAAAATTTTACCATTCTGTTTGGGAACCACCTATAATATATGTAGCATGGAAGATACCGAGATCTCTTGGTTGTTATGTTGACAATGAAAGCATACCGCTCAAAATATTATTCCTCTCTATTTCAAAAACTCGAGCTCTGGCACCTCTGCAAATCCCTGCTTCCCTCTGCGAAGGGCCTATCTATTTACTTTTATTGCTGAGTCATCATCCTCTTATAAAAGGCACCAGTTAGAGAGCACCACTATCATTTGTATGCATTGTTATTAATTTATATTGAGTATGACTGTGACTGGATCTCTTTTACCATGAATTACAATGTCTAGTTAGTCCTTGATCTTCAGGGGTGCTCTGCATTTATGTTTTGCGGTCTCAGAAAGGGCTAGCGAGATACCATCTTGTTATATCATATCATGATTGTTTTGAGAAAAGTGTTGCCATCCGAGATTTATTATTATTGGTCGCTAGTTGATTATACCATTGATATGAGTAATGGTGAGACCTAAATGTTATTGTGAATATGGTTAGTTCATGATCTATGCTGAAAACTTGAATGTTGGCTTTACATATTTGCAACAACAAGATCAAACAGAGTTTGTAAAAGTTTTTCTTTATCACTTTCAGTTTATCAACTGAATTGCTTGAGGACAAGCAAAGGTTTAAGCTTGGGGGAGTTGAAACGTCTCTAACGTATCTACTTTTCCAAACTCTTTTGCCCTTGTTTTGGACTCTAACTTGCATGATTTGAATGGAACTAATCCGGACTGACGCTGTTTTCAGCAGAATTGCCATGGTGTTATTTTTGTGCAGAATAAAAAGTTCTCGGAATGACCTGAAAATCAACGGAGATAACTTTTGGAATTAATAAAAAATATTGGCGAAAGAATCAGCAGCAGGGGGCCCACACCCTAGCCACAACGGTGGGGGGCACGCCCACCCCCCTAGGGCACGCCACCCGACCTTGTGGGCCCCCTGGACCTTCACCGACCTCAACTCCAACTCCATATATTCACATTCGGGGAGAAAAAAAATAGGACAGAAGGATTCATCGTGTTTTACGATACGGAGCCGCCGCCAAGCCCTGTTCTTCCTCGGGAGGGCAGATCTGGAGTCCGTTCGGGGCTCCGAAGAGGGGAATCCGTCGCCATCATCATCATCAACCATCCTCCATCACCAATTTTATGATGCTCACCGCCGTTCGTGAGTAATTCCATTGTAGGCTTGCTAGACCGTGATGGGTTGGATGAGATTTACCATGTAATCGAGTTAGTTTTGTTAGGGTTTGATCCCTAGTATCCACTATGTTCTAAGATTGATGTTGCTATGACTTTGCTATGCTTAATGCTTGTCACTAGGGCCCGAGTGCCATGATTTCAGATCTGAACCTATTATGTTTTCATGAATATATTTGTGTTCTTGATCATATCTTGCAAGTCAATAGTCACCTACTACGTGTTATGATCCGGCAACCCCGGAGTGACAATAGTCGGGACCACTCCCAGTGATGACCGTAGTTTGAGGAGTTCATGTATTCACTAAGTGCTAATGCTTTGGTCCAGTACTCTATTAAAAGGAGACCTTAATATCCCTTAGTTTCCAATAGGACCCTGCTGCCACGGGAGGGTAGGACAAAAGATGTCATGCAAGTTCTTTTCCATAAGCACGTATGACTATATTCGGAATACATGCCTACATTATAACTGTTGCATGATGAATGCCATCCGACATAATTATCCATCATTGATCCATTGCCTACGAGCTTTTCACATATTGATCTTTACTACTTTACTTTTCCGTTGCCACTGTTACGATTACTACAAAACTGCTACTGTTACTTTTGCCACCGTTACCGTTATTTCCATACTACTTTGCTACTAAATATTTTGCTGCAGATATTAAGTCTTTCAGGTGTGGTTGAATTGATAACTCATCTGCTAATACTTGAGAATATTCTTTGGCTCCCCTTGTGTCGAATCAATAAATTTGGGTTGAATACTCTACCCTCGAAAACTGTTGCGATCCCCTATACTTGTGGGTTATCAAGCGCCGAGGCGGGCACCGAGGCCGCGGGAGCCGGCGGGGCCACGGGCGCCAAGGGGGCCGCGGGAGCCGGTGGGGCCGCGGGCGCTGAGAGGGCCACGGGGACCGCGGGGGCCGCAGCAGGGGCCGGGACCGTGGGCGCCAAGACCGCGGGAATTGGGGGCGCCGGGGGCGCCAGCGCCGCGGCCAGAGGACGCGCCGCATGCAGGGGGCGTGCCTCAAAGCCAGGGGCGGGCCAAGGGCGGCGCGTGAGCGCCCTGGGAGAGGCATCGAGGATCCCGCGTCATCGGTGGCGGGAGGAACAGCCGGGGGTACCTGCTGAAACGGAAACACATGCTCATCAAAGTAAACGTGCCGGGAAGTGACACATGGTGGGAGACAGGATCGTAGCACCGATATCCCTTGGAGTTAGAGGGGTAGCCGATGAAGATGCAAGGGACAGACCATGGTGCAAGTTTGTGAGGAGCGGTGTCGGCGGTGCTAGGATAGCAAAGGCACCCAAAAATACGCAAGCCATCATAAGACGGGGGCGTACCAAAGAGAAGATGGTGAGGTGCGTAGTTCCACCGTGGGCGGCAGGGTCGAAGGTTAAGGAGAAGTGATGCAGTAGCGAGTGCGTCCGGCCAGAAGCGAGGCGGCACATTAGCATGAAACAGGAGCGTGCGAACGCAATCATTCAGAGTGCGAAGGACGCGTTCGGCTCAACCGTTCTGCTGTGAAGTGTACGGGCATGTGAGACGAAAAACTGTGCCGTGGTGCGACAGAAAAGTGTGGAAAGCAAAATTGTCGAACTCTTTTCCATTGTCAGTCTGAAGAGCAAGAATGGGACGCCCAAACTGCGTGCTGACATAGGAGAAAAAAGCCGTCAAAGTGGAGAGTGCATCCGACTTTCGTCGCAAAGGAAAAGTCCACACATAATGAGAATAATCATCAAGGATAACCAGATAATATAAAAAGCTCGAATTTCTAGGAACCGGAGAGGTCCACACATCGCTATGAATCAACTGAAAGGGAAAAGAAGCAATGGTGGTGGAGTTATTAAACGGAAGGCGAACATGTTTGCCGACACGACAGGCATGACAGGTGTGATCCTCTATCTTATTACAACTAAAACTGAAACTCCTAAGAATATGATGAAGTATGACGGGGTTGGGATGACCCAAATGAGCGTGCCAGAGATCGACTCTATCGGAGAGAGCAACCAGTGTGGTGGTGGAGGATGACGACGGATGCACCGGATAGAGCTCATCGGGGCTGTCACATCGGTGAAGTACCATCCTGGTTCGAGCGTCCTTGACACAAAAACCAAGCTCATCAAATTCAACAGTAACAGGATTTTCACGAGTTAAACAACGAATGGAAACAAGATTCTTAATAAGATGAGGTGACACAAGTATGTTAGACAAAGATATAGGCGTGGAATTAGAAGGAAAATAAGTGTGCCCGACATGTGTGATAGGAAGTGTGGAACCGTCGCCGACAATGATGCGGCGGTCGGTGGTGACGGGAGTGAAGGAGGCAAGATTACCAGGATGAGCAAGCATGTGAGCCGTGGCCCCGGTGTCCATGTACCAATCACCGCCTCCAGTGTAGTTGTTCGGCGTAGGCGCGGTGTGCAGCGCGGCGAGGAGCGCCGGGTCCCAAGGCGCTGGTGGCAGGGCCGGCGAGGGGGACAGAGGCGCCATAGGGAGGCCGTAGCCGCCGCTCAGCTGCGGCGGTGGGTACCCTCCATAGGGCTGCGAAGCCGCGTAGTACGCCTGATGCGCCGGCGGGCGCGGCATGGGAAGCGTCGGTGCAGGGACCCGTGGAACCTGCATGGTGTAGGCATGAACGACACCAGTCCATGGGTTGTAGCCGGAGGCCCACGGAGGAGGCACCTGGAACTGCTGCTGCTACTGCTGACGGGGCTGGCCGGTGCCCTGCGACTGCTGCTGCTACTGACCGCCGCGGCGGCCACCGCGCCGGCCCCCGCGGCGCCGTTCGGCGGGAGGGGCGGGAGGTGCGGGCGGCCCATATGGGAGCGGGAGCAGCCCCAGCTGCTGGGGCGCCGGGTACGGCGCCGGGTGGCGCGGCCGGGGCAGCGGGAGGCGTCGGGGGCCCGCCACGGGTGGTGCCGGAGGCGAGAGCGGTGTGGATGGCCCGCACCTTCACCTGCTTCATCCGCCGCTCCTCCAAGTGGAGGTACGCAACGAACTTGGCGAAGGACGGGTTGGGGATGAGGGTGAGGTTCACTGCGGCGTTGCCGAAGTCCTCGTTGAGCTCGGCGGTGAGCGTGCTGAGGAGGTGGTCATCATCGATCTTCGCGCCAATGTTGCGGAGCTCGTCAGCGAGAGTCTTGAGGCGGCGACAATAATCGTCGACGGAGGAGTTGTCCTGGTGGCACCCAAAAAACTCTTGCTGCAAAAAAACACGACGTTGGAGTTGGTTGTCGGCGAAGAGCCCGTTCAGCTTGGTCCACACGGCGCAGGCGTCATCACCGTCCTGCACGACCGTCTGAAAGAGGTCCGGCGAGATGGTGAGGAAGAACCACCGGATGATCGTGGTGTCGATGGTGGACCAGTCATGGAACTCAGGGACGAGGCTGGAGTCGACGGAGCCGTCCACGTGATCGACGAGATGATACTCCCGGAACATGAGGGAGAAGTACGTCTTCCACGCGTAGTAGGAAGAGTCCGTCTGGGAGAGACAAACCGGCACCCGCTCGTAGATGTTCAGGTTGCGAATGTCGTTGACGTCGGGAGGGTTAGCGTCGGCGAACGGGTTGGAGTTGGTGGACGCGGAGGAAGTGACGGACGGCATGGCGAGGGTGGTGCGGCTCGGGCGGCTCGGGTGTTGTGGATTAGGGTTTTGGGACGGGCGGCGGCAGCGGTCGACTCGGGCGGCTCGGGTGGCGTGGGGTAGGCGGCGCGGGCGGCTCGGGTCGGGGCGGGTGGCAGCAGCGGGTAGCGCGGGCGGCTCGGGTTGGGTGGTGGAGCAGCGGCAGCAGTGGGGTTTGGCGGCGGCGCGAGTAGGGAGGAGGGCGCGGCGGCGGCAGGGAGAGGGGAGGGACAGCGGCGGCCGGCGCGGGGAGGCGCGCGGGCGGCGGCGGCTGGGTGGCGGCGGCACTGGCGCGGTGAAGGCGCGCGGCGGCGGCGGCGGAAGGCTAGGGTTTAGAACCCGGAAACTGATACCATGTATGATGTATGAATTCCACGATATATTGCTCATGTGCAAAGGCACGTATATATGATGTACAAAGGTGGGCCACGACCTCAACTATACAAGGAACTAGGAGGTGGGCCCAATACACAGATATGCACAACACATATACTCAACACATACCTCACAAAGTTTGAAGTGGGACTAACAGAACTTGCTGGCGACCAATTTTTTTGTGTCTTATGTAAGTTGCCAAACCTGGAGAGCGTCCAACTGGAGGCCGTTGAGTGCAAAGACGGAGAACTTGTTGCACGCCCTGAACACAACTTCCAGACGCTGAGGATCCTGAAGGTGTTTGGATGTTCCACCAGGATCTCATTCAACGAAGGATCAATGGCAAAGCTCGAGACGATTGAACTGCTATTTGAAGATAAAGAGGAGATGAGCATTGTCGGCATGTAAAAAAATAGCGCGCTATTGCAGCGCTAATAGCACGCTATAGCATGTAGAGAATTGTCTCGCTAAATAAATCAGTGTATAATGTCTCGCTAATAGCGTAATTTAAGGGGTTACGCTATTTTGTATAGCGTGCTGTTTTTTTCATTGATTGTTGGTGTCGAGAACTTGGAGAACTTAAGGCCTCGTTTGGCACGAGAGGTTTGGAGGGGTTCTGAGAGGATTTTCCACGCGCGGCCCACAATCTTCTAGAATCCTCTTTGGTCCATTTGGTACACAGGGTTGCCGTGGCCCACTTCATCCAATCCCCTTCGATTCTGCCCAAACCACGCGGTTTAGACGGCACGAGGAGACCCTCGGGGAACTGAAGACACGCGGGCGGCGCCGCCGCCCCAGTCGACAGCTGCAAACCCTGGTATCCTCTCCCCAATCGATGGCCACTCCCGAGGACGCGACGGCGGCCGGCGGCGGAGCGGCGGCCACAGGCGGGCAGCGCGAGCCGGTTCAGCTCTAGTAGACGCCCGTCCAGACAGTGCGGAGCTCGACGCCGACCTTCCACGCGGAACCTCTACCACTCCAGCCAGGTACGGGACCTCTCGGTCACTCTTCCTATCGCGCACTCCCCGCTCCGGCGGTGCTCCCCGCCCACCCTAGCACGAGCCACCATCTCTCTCTCTAACCTCTCACTTTGTTCGAGCAGGCTACAAAGTGGAAGCTGTGGCGGAGGTTGCAGAGGTGGAAGAGGAAACAGAAGAGGTTGTTGTTCACCGAGGTGCCCACGGCAAGCTGTTCACCGAGGTGCCCAAGTAGATCACCCTCTCCGTCCTCTCCAAGGTAACAATCTTCTGCATCCCCTTGTTCTTTGTGCTACCTGTCAAGATTTAGAGCATGCTGCTGTTATGGGGGAATCAAGAGCAGTTTGTACAAGAACACACCCGTGTGCTCTAAGCTTCTGCACATGTGAGAACACACCAATTATTGGCTAATGAATTAATTGTGTGCTCTATTGGGTGCCAGTTTTGCCTACTGCGGATGTGGCGGTTTGTACAAGTTCAGTTTGGTGCATTATAATGGCACTCTCATATTTTTCTTTATGTGCCAACTGCTGGTCAGTTCATGTAGATTTATCAGAGAAGTGATCCTATCAGGCATCTCTAGATTTTTAGTTGTTGTTTTCTACCTAGTCCATATGGTACCTGAATGCCATGTTCAAAATTCAGCTATTCATCTGTTCAAAACTGTTAGCTCAGGTTGGAGTGCTGGAGTTCTTAATTTTTCTCTAGGAGGGTACCAAAACTGTACTGGTACTAATAGGTGTAAATTAATTAACTGATATAGTCATTAAGTTGGTGAATCATCCATTGTTGTAAACTGTACAAGGAAATTAAACCATTGGGATTAGGGATCTCACCATATCTCTGTTTGTGTGCATGAGTGCGTAAGGTCACCATGAGCTTGCCTTTGTTCTCATTTTAATTTGTATTTGTATTTATAGTTTGTATTTCTGTTCATAATTCGTGATTCTTCTAGTAATGTCCAATGTCGTTGTGAGGCAGCTAGCTGTGAATTAGATGAACACGCAGATTTTGTGTTCTCTGTTCCATAATGTGATGGAGGCGCTACAGTTCCATATGCACGATCTATAGTTAGTTGTTACTAATCTCTGCCATGCAGTTTTGCTCTTGATAGTGGTAATAATGTACAGTAAGAGTTTAGGCCGATGATCCATCGACAGTAGATTATGCTTCTGCATTAAGTGCAGAACAGAGTACATTGTTGAATGATCCTGCTTAATTGCCTGCTGTCACTGAGCATTAACATGGTTGCCGATGCTTTGTTGGCTCGTTCGTGGTGATTGAATTTCTGCTGCTTCTGGCAAATTGAGATTTCGAAAAGCAGTGATGCATTTTGCTGATTTTCTGCTGCAGTTTGATGGTTAGGAATAGGAACAATCAGGTTTGATGGCATACGAAAAAATGTGAAGTTTGGCTTTCTTGTCAGGAATAGGAACAATCAGGTTTTGATAAGGTTTGCTTTATTTAGTTGGGGCTGTGTTTAGAATATACTCCCAAAACAAGTTCATTCTTTGTTTTCCTTGCACTGTCTGTTTATGGTGCCATAAAAGATAAGGGCCCTATACATCAGTTGTGTATCCTGCTTGCACTGTCTAGATTTCCTATTTTGGTGCTAGATCTTTGGCTATAAGGTGGTGCTTCTAGCTTTGAACTTGCAACTTAACCTGAAGATTACTTACTTTTGAGGATGCCTAAACCTGAAATCTGAAACTAAATTTGTTACTTTCAGCTATTTGTTGTAACGGTTTTTTCTGAAGGCACTCTAATGTTCATCTCTTTTTGTTTGATCAGGTTCTCATGCACCAAAAGAAGCAACAATAAACAAGCTGGATGGATAAATTTCTCTCAGGTTCTCAAAGCTAGATGATCATGACACCAAAAGATGGATATAGTTGTCTGCAAAAATATAACTAATCTTGAGCTATTCCAGAAGTACTTGTGCCGCATTAGCTTTGTTGCAGAATTATGTTGTGGGTGTTATGAACTGTTGTTCCTGTGAAAGATCATGTTGTTATGACAATTCTGTAGCAAGGATATAAGGGGAGTTAGTTACATTATAAAGATTGAATTTTTAAATGTTCAACACCATGTTATGTCAATATGACAAACCCTGCCAACCAAACAGAAATTTTGAACAACGAGGATTGTAGATGGAGGAGTTTTGGGGATTCAAGGGGTTTTGAGGGGATTGGGTGGAAGGAAGGGATTCACCCAATCCCCTGAAATCCCCCCCTCCACAAACCTCCCCAATCCCCTTGTATCAAACGAGGCCTAAAGAGGTCAAGCTCCGTGGTAGGAAAGGAAACCCAGCAATGGAACTTGCAGCGGAGCAGCTGAAGGCTCGGTCCACTGAGTCCAAAAAGATCAAAGTTGTGGCGGACTGGTACTACTGAGGTGCGCATCTTCGCAAGTGCTGCTCTAGTTAGTTTTCTTGAGAACTGCCCGTGTGTGTGTGTGTGTGTGTGTGTGTGTTTCCTAGCTGAACTCTGCCCATGCTCAATCGAGCATTTTGTTGTGCTATCATTTTCATGTGTGTGAAGCGTACTGCAAAATAAAACAGGTTGCACGTATACATGTTGTAGAGTGAAATTTTTTAGAAAAGAGGCTAATGTCCGGCTTTAAATTAATGAAGCCCTTACAGATAACCTGACAACACACCAACACAATAAACAAACAAAACAAGATAAAGGAAAGGCAAAACAGCCCGATACAATGGTGCCGAGGAACAACCACAACACAACAAGGCACCAAGCCGGACAAGCCGCTTGGGGAAATCTTGGTTCTCAACCGCGATCAGGCCACCGCAGCAAAGGCTACGAGACCCTCAGCACGACGAGAAGAAGCTGTTGTCAGCCACCACACTTGACCACCAATGTATAGGGGACTTGCTCCGAAGGCGAAGCCTTCAAGAAGGAAACGACGCCATAGCGCCGCCACCGCCCGGTCCGGAAATGACCAAGGGTTTTCACCCAGAGCACGGAGGAGGAGGCCACCCACAGTGACGCCTCCAAGGAGGGGTACGGCGCTCGAGAGCGTCGCCGTCACCGGCATCGACGATGTCGAGCAAAGCTTTCGCCTAGGATTCGACCACCTGCCACCCAACGTCCACTAGCCACACCTCCATCGCACCCAAAAGGAGCCGATGGCGAGGTGAGGAGACCCGACACCGGTGGAGACAATGCCCAAAACTGGCAACGGAGGGACCGCCAATTCCCAGCCATGAACGCCTCCTCCGTGAGTTGCCTCGCCATCCACACGGCCAAGACACCACACCAGCACCAGCAAGACAGCCTCTGCTGCAAGAGCACCGCCAAGCCCACCATCCAGAGCCGCCGCTCCGAAACCGAAGAAGCCACCAAACCCGTTGAAAAACAGGCCGCAGATGCGCAGCAAGCCACCCTTGCTGCCGCATCAACGCCCCACCGGCACCAACACCACGGACTCCCGCAGCACCCCACCCAACCGATGTAGAGACCCTGGAGCACAGATTTGGACCATCTGGGGGAGGACCGACATGGCAGGAGCAGCGCAGCGGTCGCCGGCCATGGCCCTCGCTAGACCCTCCCGGTCAGCTGAAGGGAAAACGGCAGCAAGCCCCTGCCTGGGTGAGCCGCGCCCACTCAAGACACCAGCAGCGGCTGGGAGGGGATCCCGCGCACCTTGCGCGACCGACAGCGAGGGAGCACCGCCTCCCCGGCCGGCCATACCCCTCCCCCACCACCCGTGGTACTACTGAGGTGCGCATCTTCGCAAGTGCTGCTCTAGTTAGTTTTCTTGAGAACTGCCCGTGTGTGTGTGTGTGTGTGTTTCCTAGCTGAACTCTGCCCATGCTCAATCGAGCATTTTGTTGTTCTATCATTTTCATGTGTGTGAAGTATACTGCAAAATAAAACAGGTTGCACGTATACATGTTGTAACATGAGTGCAATTGTGCCGGTATGTTGCAAAATTTACTGCTATTTTCTATCTTTTGTTATTACTTGTGATGATGGGCTCTTGCATGATGGGAGTCAGTTGGTTTGTCCCGGCTTATGCCTTTAGTGGATGATATGTTGCATATGTTGTAGCTGGTGACCCTAGGAGATGGCTGGGGTTGTGTTGCTTTCTATATAGAGCGGGGCCATGTGACCTTTTCTCTGAAAGACATAATCTACATATAGGCAGTGAACCACTCGTCCTTCCCTTTCAGGTGATAATGATACGGTTGACTGAAAAGCTTTGTCGACGAAAACGCTCATGACATGAGAATTTGTGTGCTAATGTTATCTCAGGATTTCACCTAAAGATTTCCACAACCTTTCAACTGAAGGGAATGTTTAGAGAGAAAAAAAAACTGAGAAATTTGACCTACTAAAGCTCTTTGCAACTTGAAGCCATCAACATTCCATATCTTTACATTGTCTGTGCTCAGATGGTGCGTACCTAAAGTCAATTCCATGTAGTATGTCATATGAATGGCTAGAACCAGAAACCAATGTCAACAAGCTGTTACGAAACATGAAGATTGAAAGCTAGTATAACTCAGAACTATATATACCTGTCGAGGTCACAAAAGAAATGGAGTGATGGTCCGTTTAAATGTTGATCACAGTGACATACTAGTCCAGTATGTATGTATTTGTACCGGCATATATATGTTGCTCAATATTCTTACTTGGAGTCCCATGATTATATTGTGACCTGTCATGTTTAATTAACCGTGTCTTCAACTTTTGATGGTAACCTAGTTGAGTTTTGGATTCAGGTTCTGAATCCAGAGATCGTCGGCTGTAGCGCTTACATCGGCGAGGTTGCATCTACGTACGTCCTCGACTGAAACAAAAAAAGAACTCTCATGATTCCCCAACAGGCCATCTACTCTACTCTGAATGGGAGATACAAATCAAGCGTTGTATGTAAGCCTGAGTAGCAAAGACTTGTTCAAAAAAAAAAAATTACTCCTTCCGTCCCAAAATAAGTGTCGTTGACTTTGTACAACTTTATATACTAAAGTTGTACTATCTCAACGACACTTATTTAGGCAAAGATTACCGCGTCATCCGCGTACAGGTTGATACAACTTTATATACTAAAGATGTATTAGCTCAATGACAGTTATTTAGGCGAAGATTACCGCGGCATCCGCGTATAGGCTAATGTACATTGATAAATCTCTACCAGGTAGAGGGGCGATGATGTGCAAACCAACAGCTCTTCTTTAACAGGCAATGTATTGGGTCGATTGCAATGATGAATAGCGGTGTCAACGGGTCGCCCTGTCTAAGCCCTCTCCTATGCCTGGTCGCTTGTCTCACAAAGCTGTTTAGCAGGAACGATGAACCTTTTTTTTTTTTTTTGAGAATCACCGGGGGAGGAGTCCCTCCACCTGAATATATTACTCAAAGTGGCCATTATGTCAGGAGAGTGATCCAGTTTATAAGGGAAACCGGATCGAAAACCTAAACAAGTTGACCCGTTTATAAGGAAAACTGGGCCGAAAACCGTACAACAAGGTTACAAGGAGAAGAGAAGAACAAGACACCCAACAAATGCGGGACCTAGCTAGCAGACTAAAAGGACCATCACCACGAAAGACACATGTAGTTGTGGGGTGTCGTCGAGGGATCACAATACTTAGACTTTGCGAGGAACCTAATGCACCGCATTGCGTGCATACCGAGCCCCACGGCACAACTCAGGAGCATCCACAACCAACTAGTGCAAAAAAACACGAACCTTGACTGGGTGCCCCGCCACGGAAGATCGGAACGATTAACAATTTGGGGAGGCATCTGGCACCATCAAAGAGCAAAGATGAACCAAGACATCACCAAGAGCACGACGCTCGCCGCAACACATCGGCCACCAAGGGAGAGTCTTGAGCATGCATAGCAAGACACCTTCACTAGGAGGAAGCAGATGGCTGCCCTGCGGCGCCAAAGGCACCGCCACCAAACCCCAGAGAACACCACCAAACAACCACCGTCGACTCCACCACCATTGGACCCTCCGACTGATCCCAAGTTGGCCACACCACCACCACCACCAAATGCTGCACCCTCAACCACATGCAGGCACATAAGCCGTCGTTTGGGTCTCCAAGATGATGCCTCCAAGGAGGTAGTGCCGACAAGGACACAAGACCGTCATCCGATCCGACAAGCCGGATCTTAGGTTTTCACCCGGATACCACAAAACAAAGTACTGCAGGTGCTGGAGCTCCACAACGACACCTCCTGCGAGGAAAACGATGTCCACAGACACCATTGCCGCCGACATCGACAATCGATACAAGATTCTCACCCGGAGTTTGAGCACATCCCTACAGCAAGACGGCAGGTTACCATCACCACCATCAGGCCCCTCCGAGACGAAGAAGCACGACGAACCGTCGCAACCAACCGCACCCCACGGAGACTGCAGACGGCCAAACATCAGCACTAGGCACTGGATCCACCAATGGCTGTCCGAACGCAGGGCCACCAGACGCAGCGCGAGCCGCCGAACCTAACCGAGCACCATGTCGGCGAGGAGCAAAGGAGCACTGTCCGAGGCCAGGAACCACCATGGTCCCGGGCTGCAGCCAAACATCAGGAGCACCAGCACGCCCCACGTGCGCCACCGTGCACCTGCCAGAGACCAGATCCGAAGCGCCACAGCACCAACCAAAGGCGGGGGAGATCCAAAACCGGCTGCAGCAGTCCCACCTCGCACCACCAGCCTCCACCACTCCCGCCTCCACCACCCAGCAACACCACCTCCCGAAGCCGGACCACCACGGGCCAGATCCGCCCGGATCCAGCCAGGCCAGCGAAGCACCACCTATGCACCTCAAGCTCCACCAGCGCGGGCACGGGCAGGACGCACGCTGCGAGGGACCCAGATCCGACCCCCTGCTGGCACAGATAGGCCCTCGCCACGAGCTACGGCCCCCAACGCCAGCTGCCGCCCCTGGTCTGCGAGGAAGCCAGCACCGAGAGAGCCCCGCCGCCACCATCCCTGGGCACGCGCGACTTCGCCAGCGTCTCCTCCGGTGACGGCGAAGCAGGAGAGGGGAGGCGGGGAGGACCCAGCGGCGGCGCGATTAGGGTTGCCCCCTCCGGCGACGGCGAAGCAGGAGAGGGGAGGCCGGGAGGACCCGGCGGCGATGGTGAAGCAGGAGAGGAACGATGAACTTGCAGTCAGCAAAAGAGAGAAAACCAGTCCCTCCATCGATCAGGGAAGCCCAAGGCCTGGAGCGGCTTGAGGAGGTACTCCCAGGAGACGTTGTCGAAAGCTCTGGCTATATCTTACTTTAGAAGGAGCGCTGGTATCTTCTTCCTGTGGAGAGTTCTAACACCGTTTTGGACGTAGAGGAAGCTATCATGGATGCATTTGGAGACGAGGAAGGCAGACTGCGCGGTGAGATGATGCTATGGATTACGCTGGTGAGCCACATAGAGAGAACCTTAGCAAATAAGCTTTGCTATTGAGTGAATTAGACTAATAGGTCTGAAGTCATTGCACTAGTAGAAGCCGGTTCCAGAGGGCCTTTAGTCCCAGTTCTAGAACCGGGACAAATCAAACGGGACTAAAGCCCAAAACCTTTAGTCCCGGTTTGCTTACGAAACGGGACCGAAGGGGCTCCACATGGCCGCTGCGGGGCTCCCAGGCAGGAGGACCTTTAGTCCCGGTTGGTAACACCAACCGGGACCAAAAGGCAGCCACGTGTCAGGAGCTCGCATGCGCTGGGTTTTTTTTTTGAAAGGGGGGGTTTTGGGGTTTTGGAGGGTTAATTTAGGGGTTTCATATTGTGTTAGCTAGCTAATAGAGAGAAGTGACCTCTCTTTTTCCGTGCTTGGTCGACGCTAGCTACTATACATATAGAGAGAAGTCGACACGCTAGCTAGTAAGCAAATGAAGAAACCATTAATTACACAAGATCGTCATGAACATATACAGAGAGAAGTGACCTCTCTTTCTCCGAGATTGGTCGAAAAACAAGTTTTCGTATATCTATCCGACGCTACTACATATATACAATATAACATATCTTACAATCCCTAACATCTAAAATTCTTTTCAATTTCCACATGGCATTCTCCGTCTTTATGTATGACATGGTCAAGAAAGAATCCCGCCAATTCCTCTTGAATTGCTCGTATGCGATCATGTGGTAGGAGTTCATCCCGCATCTAATTTAAAGAAGGGGGTCAATACATATATATGAATGAAACTCAACACAATTGATGGTAATAAAATAATATTGTGAATATTGTTTACGTACTTCATATTGTTTGTCAGAGTAGCCCCGCTCAGAGGTCGAGTGGCGGATGAACTCGCAAACGTAGTATCCACATAAATTATTCCCGCCTTCCTGCCACAAGCACTTTGCGAGAAATAGAGTTCAATCAAACTGATAATCAAGCATGATAAATGGTATTGATGAAACTAGAATCAATGAGAGATGCGCGGAACTAGCTAGTACTATTTACTTTGGGGTGTGTAAATCGCAGCTCCTTCTGCAGACCCGGAACCATTCCGGTGAACTTTTTCCAAACCCTGCCAGGCAAAGAAAATGATTACTTGATATCAGGAAATGAACGAAAGTTGCCGATATGGTGCGATAATGATTGAACTTACTTCTAGAGCATTGCAGTCTTGTCCGCATAGTCCTGGGGATCTTTACGTCTCGAGTCTAAGACATTTACTACTCCCCGGTCAAACTTAATCTCTAGCAGAATAAAGTGGAAGCTGCGCACGCATAACTCATCAATTACATTACTATAACCTCGAGTAAGCGAAACCGAATATGCACAAGACAGTAAGACTCACTTGAAGTTGTAAGGAAAGAGTATTTTCCCTTTATTTTGATGTCGAAGGAACGATTCTAGCAAGTTGCCCTCAGTATCTTTGACTCTCTGTTTTACCGTAAATTCATTTACGGTATTTGGGCTAATGAACCCAAGGTCATATATTTGTTCTTTTTTGCATTCGACGATCTTCAGCCTGCATAATATAGTGAGGATAATTATATATACATGCAATGAACGAACTGAGTTATAGAGACTTAATTACAGAAGTAATACTTACAGACAGTAGCAAGTTATGAGTTGTTTATCGAGGGCGTCTTGATTGAATAACTGAAATAACTCCACAAATTCACCAGGCAGCAACTCAATTCCAATGAGGTCATTCTCATCTTTAATTCTCACCATCATACTGTCGGCCCCAGACTCCCTGCAGGTATCCATGTACCATTCATGCAATCTTCGCATCATCGTTGTTAGAGGAGGATGATCAAGTTTGACGAGAGGCTTCCCATGCACGTATCTGAAGATCTCTACTACCTCTAACGTTTCAAACTATACATCATCGCTCAGGTAATCACCAAGATTGGTACCGGGCACTAGCCCCGGATGATTAGCGACGATATCGCTAGACACCTTGAGCGAGGGGCACGATTTCTTCGCCTGTTCGCCGAGCTGGGGAATTGTTTTCCCACTTCTTCATTCTGCTAATCTTGCATCACTGGAAGTACTTCCCGACCGCCGCGCTTCATCATATATCCTTGCAATACAGCGGTTATAGTTGGATTCCGGCGGAGGCGGTGGTGGTTGCTTAAGGGCATCCAGAGTGCGCTGCACTTTCACCGGATCTGCCGTTTCCTTCGGAGGTGGAGGTTTCCGTTCAAAATGGGCCCTCACTTTGGCAGCACAGATGTCCGCGTTTTCCTCGTCGGTCCTCTCATATGGTAACTTTGGAAGAGGCTTCAGGCTTGGACCAAATCTGTATTTCTTCCCGCCTCTTGTACTACTAGCCGCCGGAGTGGCGGCGTCTCTCTTCCATCGTTGCTGACGCGGCGGAGTCCGCTGACACACCAGAGGAGGCGGAGTACTGCCCTGACGCGCCGGAGGAGGAGGCGGAGTGCCCTCACGCGCCGGAGGAGGCGGCGAAGTGCCATGACGCGGTGAAGGAGGAGGCGGAGTGCCCTGACGCAGCGGAGGAGGAGGCGGAGTGCCCTGACTCGCCGGAGGAGGAGGTGGAGGAGGCGTCTAGTTTGGAAGCTTGATGTACTCCTTTCTCCATAGACAGGTACTCCTTAAAGCATTTTCCAGATGAATCTCCCCTTCACCTGTAGGGTAGTCAAGCTCCAGCTCCTCAAATCCCTCCATTATTTCATCCACCGTCACAACAGCATAGCCATGTGGAATCGGACGGCAATGAAAAGTTCCCTCAGCTTGAGGAGGTACAACAAAGCCGACGGCCGCCTTCAAGGTCAGGTTCTAGCATTTCATCATTAGCTCGCAATGTTCAGCCTCCGTGATACTATCCACGGGGTAGCGAGGAGCCGTGATTTCAGGCTGAACGAGCTCCGTGGAAGCCACGCTGCTTCTCCGCTGAGATGGTGGGGTAGCTTCTGGGATAGCGTCAAAGCAAGGATCTTCGTGCCGCTGAGATGGTTGGCCGGTAGCTCGCTGGCTCTCAAGTTCCTCTAGCTTTGCTATTCTTGCATTGAGCTTCTGCATTTCGCTTGCTTCCGCTTTCCTCTTTCTCTCTCAGCTTCTATAACCACCGCTATCGGGAAACCCATGCACCCACGGAATGGAGCCTGGTGTGCCTCGTGTTCGTCCAGGGTGTTCAGGATTCCCGAGGGCCTCTATCAGCTCGTCCTTCTCTCTGTCGGGAATGAACGTCCCTTCCTGCGCTGCCCTGATTGCTGCCTGAAGCTTCCGGATGGGTATCACAAGTTGCTCGTCCGTCCAAACACACTCCCCTGTTTCTGGGTCCAAAGTTCCCCCAACCCCGAAGAACCAAGTCCTTGAATGATCTGGCCAATGCAATGTCGCTGATTGGACCCCTTTAGCAAGCAGGTCTTGCTCAGCTTTGTCCCACAACGGCCGGGCTTTGTAGTAGCAACCTGACCCCGTGTGATGGTGATACTTTTTCTTTGCAGCATTTTGCTTGTTTGTCAGTGACCTTTTCTTACCCTTCTCCGATTTCTTGTAGGCCACAAATACGGGCCAGTGATCTCTTATCTTCTCATATCGACCGATGAATTATGGAGTCTCGTCTTTGTCGACAAACTTTGTGTTCAACTCTTTCTTCCAGTTTCTGAATAGTTATGCCATCTTCTTAAGAGCAAACGCCTTGACCTTTCGCTCTATAACTGGGTTATTCGGATCCTCATCTGGCGGTAGGCTGAAATTTGTCATCAGCGAGGTCCAAAGATCATCTTTTAGTCTGTCCTGGACATAAGAAACTTCAGGGTCCTTATTCTTATTCCATTGTTGGATGCTGATCGGGATGCTTTCCCTAACAACAACTCCGCACTGATGTACGAATGCGTCCTTGGTCCGCTTGGGAGCAATCGGTTGGCCATCTTTCGCGATTTCTGTGATCGTGAACCTTTCATCCTGGCACAACCTTTTCTTCGGGCCTCGTCTCCTTACAGAAGTTTGGCTCGATCCGGAGGGCTATAAAAGAAAAAAAGCATTAATATATGTACATACCAAAACAATTAATGCATCAAGTCAGCACAGGCTTAATTAATATATATACCTCGCCGGACATTGCAACAGCTCCCTCCTCCATTCGGTCACCGGAGCCGTCATCATGATCTCCTTCCTCCGCCATTCGGTCACTGGAGCCATCATGATCTCCTTCCTCCTCCATTGTTGGATTACCGGAGCCGTCATCCTCTCCTTCCTGACCATCGGTGTCGTTGAGAAACGACAAGGGATCACCTCCAGCGAGGATTATATCCCCCAACAACTGTTCTTGTTCTAAGCCTCTTTCCATAGTTTCTGCAAATATTACAACATGGCAATATACAAACATGAGAGATGGATTAGTGGCAAACATAGACCTAGCTAATCACAACAAGGAATCATATGCATATATGAGCAATGGATTAGTTGCGGACCGCCTCTCTCATGCATGTCCGACGTCCCCCCATGTGTCGAAGTTATCGGGGTTATACTTTCAGGAGAGGACACTTTGCAAAAAATAATCGCTACGCAGGGAGGGGGTAGATCGACAACGCTCTTTCTTCTAGGATTTTGGTGGCCTCGAGAGTTGGTCGGGCGAGCGGACCGGGAGTAAATTAGTAACTTTTAACTTGGTAAATTTGGGTGGCCCCGACAACGCTCCTTTAACTCATTTAACTTGGTAAATTTGGGTGCCTCGACAACGCTTCTAGGGTTTGGGGTGGCCTCGACAACGCTCTTTTAACTTGGTAAATTTGGGTGGCCTCGACAACGCTTCTAGGGTTTGGGGTGGCCTCGACAACGTTCTTTTAACTTGGTAAATTTGGGTGGCCTCGACAACGCTTCTAGGGTTTGGGGTGGCCTCGACAACGCTCTTTTAACTTGGTAAATTTGGGTGGCCTCGATAACGCTTCTAGGGTTTGGGTGGCCTCGAGAGTTGGTCGACAACGACGTCCCCCCTCATGTCGAAGTTATCGGGGAGGGGGTAGATCGACAATGACGTCGCTCTTTCTTCTAGGGTTTGGGTGGCCTCGAGAGTTTGTCGGGCGAGCGGACTGGGAGTAAGTAACTTTTAACTCATTTTGAATATATGAACATTTTAACTTTTACGGGTAGGGGCGGGAGGGGGTAGATCGACAACGCTCTTTTAACTCATTTTGAATATATGAACATTTTAACTTAGTAACTTAGTAACTTGGTAAATTTTAACTAATTTCTATGAACAAAAAAATATTCTATAACAAAAAAAACATCATATGATTATTTTCTATATATATCCATCCATCCATGCATACATATGAACAAAATAACATCATATGATCATCTATGAACAAAAAAACATCATATGATCATCTATGAACAAAAAAACATCATATGATCATCTATGAACAAAAAAAATCATCATATATATGAACAAAAAAATTATGAAAAATCAGGACATATCATCATATACACATACATATCATCATATACACATACATATCATCTATATCATCATCATCATCATCATGAAAAAAACAGGACAGGGAGGAGGACAGGGAGGAAAGGGGGCGCCGGCCGGACCGAACGGGGAGGAGGGGCGGCGTCGTCGGGGCAGGCCCGGAGCGCGGGGCGGCGTCGGGGCAGGGGCCAGGGGTGGCGTCGAGGCAAGGGCACGGGGCGGCGCGTCGGGGCAAGGCAGGGGCGCAGGGCGGCGCGTCGCGACGGCGAGCTCAGGGCAGGGCAGGGGCGCGGGGCGGCGCGTCGACGGCGAGCTCGGGGCAGGGCAGGGCGAGGGCGTCGACGGCACGGGGCGGCGCGTCGGGGCAGGGCAGGGAGAAGGCGTCGACGGCGAGCTCGGGCAGCCTGGCGGCGTCGATGTGCTCGGCATCGTCGGGGGCAACTACTAGATGAGAAATGAAAAATTCCTAAGTGTTGCTTATATACACAAAGCATTGGTCCCAGTTGGTGGAACCAACCGGGACCAATGCCTACCTTTCATCCCGGTTGGTGCCACCAACAGGGACCAATGCCTACCTTTCATCCCGGTTGGTGCCACCAACCGGGACGAAAGGTAGGCATTGGTCCCAGTTGGTGCCACCAACCGGGACGAAAGGTGGGAATTGGTCCCGGTTAGTGCCACCAACCGGGACGAAAGGGGGGTGTTGTCGCGGCCAAAAGTTTAGTCCCACCTCACTAGTTGAGAGGGGCTCGGAGTGGTTTATAAGCGCCGCTGCCGCTGCCCTCTCGAGTTCCTCTCTAATGCAGGCCTACGGGCCTAAACTCACTCACTCTGCCTGTGGGCCTACTGGGCCTGCTCCGGACCTGCGTCCTGGCCCAACTAGCAGTTGGGTTTCTAGTCGTATGCAGGCTGTGATGGCCCAGTAAGCGGCATTTTTTTAATTTTTTTCCAGTATTTTTGTTTTGTTTTTTGCTTTATTTATTTTCTTTTGTTTCTACTTACAGCTAAATACTTAGAGTTTTTGAGTGATTCTTTTTGCTTTAGGTCACAAAAATTATAAACTTTCTTATAGTGCCATTAGTTTTCAAATTTGAATAGTTTAAATTTAAATTCTTTAAAATTTATGTGAATCACTAGTTTGTGAATAACTTTACTTTAAAAATAGATTTTTGAGTGATTCTTTTTCTTGCTATTTAATATTAGTGTGTTTTATCATTATATTCAATTTGCTAATTTTTAGGTTATTTTAAACAGGTGTTTTAATCAAAAATAGATTTTGTTATTTTTGTTTGCTATTAAAGTTTCTAACAAAAAAAATACTGTATGAAAATTCTTTTTGCTATTAATATTTTGAACAAAAAATACTTTGATAATTTTAGTTGCATAAATTGTATATAATTTTAGTTTCAAAAATACTAGAGGTTTATAAAAGCTTTTTAGTTGATTCTTTTTGCTGTTGAAGAATATTATAGTTTTGTTTTAGTTGATCATAACAGAATATTTTAATTGATTCTTTTTAGTTCATTCTTTTTATTATTAGAGTTTTATAAAAGTTTTCTAGTTCATTCTTTTTGCTATTAGTTCATTCTTTGAGCTAAATGACCTTGAAATTGAAAAGCACTACGAATGAACTCTGAAAAGGTTGAAAGTTGGCATGGTATCATCATTTCGCCCATATAGCATGTGCTAAAAAGTTGAGAGGGTTACGGCAAAAACTGGATGCACTTCGTGTACAAAATGGACAATCTCTTTTGAAGTATCAGGGTTTCGGACGAAAACTCATCTGTTACAAAAGGCATTTCATTTTTTTGAACTTATTTGAACTCCAGACTTTTTGTGTGTTCAAAATGCACCATTCAAAGCCACATCATAAATTTTCAACCCTTTCTGACTTCATTTGGTATTTTTCATGCATTTACTGATTTTTTTGAGCTAAATGACCCTGAAATTGAAAAGCACTACAAAATGAACTCTGAAAAGGTTGAAGTGGCATGGAATCATCATTTCACCCACATAGCATGTTCTAAAAAGTTGAGAGGGTTACGGCAAAACTGGATGCACTTCGTTTACAAAATGGACAATCTCTTTCGAAGTATCAGGGTTTCGGACGAAAACTCATCTGTTACAAAAGGCATTTCATTTTTCTTGAACTTATTTGAACTCCAGACTTTTTGTTTGTTCAAAATACACCATTCAAAGCCACATCATAAATATTCAACCCTTTCTGACTTCATTTGGTATTTTTCATGCATTTACTGATTTTTTGAGCTAAATGACCCTGAAATTGAAAAGCACTACAAATGAACTCTGAAAACGTTGAAAGTTGGCATGGTATCATCATTTCACCCACATAGCATGTTCTAAAAAGTTGAGTGGGTTACGGCAAAAACTGGATGCACTTCGTGTACAAAATGGACAATCTCTTTCGAAGTATCAGGGTTTCGGACAAAAACTCATCTGTTACAAAAGGCATTTCATTTCTTGACATGTAACTGCAGTGATATTCTAGATCAAAGGCATCATCAAAATAGTTGTGGAGAGAAAGTCTTCACTTTTTCTTCGCGTGTGTCCCTTGCTTATTGCGTCGTAACCATGGATAATCTTCATCGTTTAACAGGGTGCTTGGGTCAGCCTTGACTTTGAAGGGAGGAATTTCATGAAACTTTTCATAATCTTCAGACATGTCTGTCTTGCCCTCCACTCCCACGATGTCTCTTTTCCCTTAAAGAACTATGTGGCGCTTTGGCTCATCGTATGATGTATTCGCTTCCTTATCTTTTCTTTTTCTCGGTTTGGTAGACATGTCCTTCACATAGAAAACATGCGCCACATCATTGGCTAGGACGAATGGTTCGTCTGTGTATCCACTGTTGTCATTCCGTACTGTGGATCTATCTGTACCCCGCCTCCTGACAGATTGACCCATTTGCACCGAAACAAAGGGACCTTAAAGTCATGTCCATAGTCAAGTTCCCATATGTCCACTATGTAACCATAATATGTGTCATTTCCTCTCTTGGTTGCTGCATCAAAGAGGACACCACTGTTTTGGTTGGTGCTCTTTTGATCTTGGGCGATCGTGTAAAATGTATTCCCATTTATCTCGTACCCTTTGTAAGTCAATACAGTCAAAGATGGTCCCCTGGCCAACGAGTACAGCTCATCTGCAACAGTGTTGTCACCCATGAGATGTATTTGCAACCAACTGCTGAAAGTCCTGATGTGTTCACATGTAATCCAGTCGTCACACTGCTCCGGGTGTTTGGAGCGCAGAATATTCTTGTGTTCATTGACATACGGGGTCACCAAGATAGAATTCTGTAGAACTGTGTAGTGTGCTTGAGACCAAGAATGCCCGTCCAATCTTCTTAAGGTCAGGAATGAAGTCAACACAAAACCCAATGACCTCCTCTGTTTAATGGCCCGTGGAGATGCTTCCTTCTGGCCTAGCATGGTTACGAACATATTTCTTTAAGACTCCCATGAACCTCTCAAAGGGGAACATATTGTGTAGAAATACAGGGCCCAGAATGGCAATCTCGTTGACTAGATGAACTAGGACGTGCGTCATGATATTGAAGAAGGATGGTGGGAATACCAGCTCGAAACTAACAAGACATTGCACCAAATCACTCCTTAACCTTGGTAGGATTTCTGGATCGATTACCTTCTGAGAGATTGCATTGAGGAATGCACATAGCTTCACAATGGCTAATCGAACGTTTTTCGGTAGAAGCCCCCTCAATGCAACCGGAAGCAGTTGCGTCATAATCACATGGCAGTCATGAGACTTTAGGTTCTGGAACTTTTTCTCTGCCATATTTATTATTCCCTTTATATTCGACGAGAAACCAGACGGGACCTTCATACTGAGCAGGCATTCAAAGAAGATTTCCTTCTCTTCTTTGGTAAGAACGTAGCTGGCAGGACCTTCATACTGCTTTGGAGGCATGCCGTCTTTTTCGAGCACACGTTGCTGGTCCTCCCGTGCCTCCAATGTATCTTTTGTCTTCCTATACACGCCCAAGAAGCCTAGCAGGTTCACGCAAAGATTCTTCGTCATGTGCATCACGTCGATTGCAGAGCGGACCTCTAGGTTTTTCCAATAGGGTAGGTCCCAAAATATAGATTTCTTCTTCCACATGGGTGCGCGTCCCTCAGCGTCATTCGGAACAGATAGTCTGTCGGGACCCTTTCCAAAGATTACATGTAAATCGTTGACCATAGCAAGTATGTGATCACCAGTACGGACGGCGGGCTTCTTCCGGTGATCTGCCTTGCCTTTGAAATGCTTGCCTTTCTTTCGACATTGATGATTGGTCGGAAGAAATCGACGATGTCCCAGGTACACATTCTTCCTGCATTTGTCCAAATATATACTTTCGGTGTCATCTAAACAGTGCGTGCATGCGTGGTATCCCTTGTTTGTCTGTCCTGAAAGGTTACTGAGAGCAGGCCAATCATTGATGGTTACAAACAGCAACGCATGTAGGTCAAATTCCTCCTGGTCGTGCTCATCCCACACACGTACACCTTTTCCATTCCACAGCTGTAAAAGTTCTTCAACTAATGGTCTTAGGTACACATCAATGTCGTTGCCGGGTTGCTTAGGGCCTTGGATGAGCACTGGCATCATAATGAACTTCTGCTTCATGCACAACCAAGGAGGAAGGTTATAGATACCTAGAGTCACGGGCCAGGTGCTATGATTGCTGCTCTACTCCCCAAAAGGATTAATGCCATCCGCGCTTAAACCAAACCATACATTCCTCGCGTCACCTGCAAAGTCCCCCCACGTCCTCTCGGTTTTTCTCCACTGCGACCCGTCAGCGGGTACTCTCAACTTCCCGTCTTTCTTACGGTCCTCTTTGTGCCATCGCATCAACTTGGCATGCTCTTTGTTTCTGAACAGACGTTTCAACCGTGGTATTATAGGAGCATACCACATCACCTTGGCAGGAACCCTCTTCCTGGGGCGCTTGCCCTCAACATCACCAGGGTCATCTCGTCTGATCTTATACCGCAATGCACCGCATACCGGGCATGCGTTCAAATCCTCGTACGCACCGCGGTAGAGGATGCAGTCATTAGAGCATGCATGTATCTTCTGCACCTCCAATCCTAGAGGGCATAGAACCTTCTTTCCTCTGTACGTACTGTCGGTTAATTCATTATCCTTTGAAAGCTTCTTCTTCAATATTTTCAGTAGCTTCTCAAACCCGTTGTCAGATACACCATTGTCTGCCTTCCATTGCAGCAATTCCAGTGTGGTACCGAGCTTTGTGTTGCCATCTTCGCAATTTGGGTACAACCCTTTTTTGTGACCCTCTAACATGCGATCGAACTTCAACTTCTCCCTTTCACTTTGGCATTGTCTCTTTGCATCAACAATGACCCGGCGAAGATCATCATCGGGCACATCGTCTGGTTCCTCTTGATCTTCAGCTTCCCCCGTTGCAGCATCACCGTATTCAGGGGGCGGATAGTTGTCATCATCCTCTTCTTCTTCGTTATCTTCCATCATAACCCCTCTTTCTCCGTGCTTGGTCCAAACATTATAGTGTGGCATGAAACCCTTCTCAAGCAGGTGGATGTGAAGGGTTTTCGAGTCAGAGTAAGACTTCATATTCCCACAGATAGGGCATGGACAACACATAAAACCATTATGCTTGTTTGCCTCAGCCACTTCGAGAAAATTATGCACGCCCTTAATGTACTCGGAGGTGCGTCTGTCACCGTACATCCATTGTCGGTTCATCTGCGTGCATTATATATAATTAAGTGTGTCAAAAACCATTACAAAACGAGGATGAGGGCCGACAGGGGTGGATACCAAAACCATCGCACTATATAATAACAAACAATAATAAAAATAAGAAAATTATACAAGTATCTATCTAAATCATACAAGTAAGAATTTTTTTCTTTTTGAAAGAAGATAAGAACAAGAGGCTCACCACGGTGGTGCCGGCAACGAGATCGGCGCGGGCGATCGACGGCGGTGAGGATGGGGACGGGACAGGACGGACCGCCAAACCTAGACAAATCTTGAGGAAAATGGAGTTTGGACAAGGAGCTTGGAGAGGAGAAAGCTTAAGTGTGGTTCGGGCATTTCATCGAACACCTCATGTGCATAGGAGGTGAGCTAGAGCAACACACACCTCTCCCATGGCCGGCCAAAAAAACAGAGCAGTGGCTCTGTTCGCGGGCAGGGTATATATAGGCTTCTCTTTAGTCCCGGTGGGTGGCTAGAACCGGGACAAAAGACTGACCTTTGGTCCCGGTTCCAGCCACCAACCGGGACTAAAGGTGATGGGCCAGGAGCGAGGCACATTGGTCCCGGTTCGTGTCTGGAACCGGGACCAAAAGTGTCAGACGAACCGGGACCAATGGCCCCCGAGGCCCGGCCGGCGCCCTGGCCTCACGAACCGGGACTGATGCCCCCTTTGGTCCCAGTTCGTGAGTGAACCGGGATTAATGCCCTTACCCAGGCCTCAACCAAAGCCCTGTTTTCTACTAGTGTTGATCTTCCGTTTCATCTTTCTTTGGGATCAAGGCCACCAGAGCTATATTTAGCTTGCCGAAGTCCCCGCCAGCCAGATTGTACAACTACTGGAACGCCTGCATAATGTCCCCCTTGATCGTGTGCCAGCAGCCGCGGAAGAACACGCCGATGAAGCCATCTAGTCCCGGCGCCTTTTCAGCCGAAGAAGCCTTGATTGTGCCCCCACACCTCTGCTTAAAAAACCCTAACCTAAACTACTAGCTAGAAATGAGGCACCAGGAGCGACAGGCGGAGGGGAGGTGGATCCACAGGCTCGGAGGCGAAGCTTGGAGGGGAGAGTGCTCTAGCTGCCTCGCGTGAGGTTGATGGAAAGAGTCTGGTCTGCCTTCTTTTATTACACTTGAAGTCATAAACTTTTGTTATTACATGTTGGGTAAACGTTGGATTCCTGAAAATGCCAATGGCCGATTTTGCAACCATATGGTAAACATTAAACCATGAAAAACACTCAAATGCCAAAACGAACAGGTCCGGTTAAATTCCACTAAAGTAAAGTTAAAAAAAGAGCGACCCTAATCACGATGGCCAAATTATCCTTATTTTTAACGATTTTTATTAAAATATATATATATTATATTGTATGAGAATACATGCAAGAGGAACACCCTTATCATTTGAGCGAAGTGTAGGCAGAAAAATTGAATATGGAGTGATGATAAAGAGGCCCATCTATTTACAAATTCTATTTGTTCAATAGACCTTTGTCAATGGAAATACAATGGTAAGAAAATAAATTAGATAGAAAAAGTAAATAAAATAGGGGCTTATGTTGGATTGGCATGATATAATATAAATCCAAATAGGATTAAGAAAGAGGTAAATTGTGTCTAAATAATTAGACAACTAGGAATACTAATAATCTTCTCATATCCTACTTTTTTATTCATTTAGTTCTTCAATTAACTCAAAGTTCTTTCTTTTTCTTTAAAGAATTCCGCCTTCCTTAAAATATCATACCAATCCGGGAACTGAGCTAGAGGTTGTGGCGTCGCCAGAGGAGGATGAGTCTAAAGGTTTGACGGTGCGGGTGTGAGGTGGTCGCTGGCGCCAGAGAAGAAGGGGGAGGTTGTGTATCAACAACGCCGGCCACAAGTGATGCTGGATGGCTGCTCGGCTTATGGCGGAGGTCATGTCGACGAGTACGAGAGGAAGAAGACAATCGACTGACACTTCTTCTTCTTCTTCTTCTTCTTCTTCTTCTTCTTCTTTTTGCAGGCACATGGCAAATTGGTAGCCCCTTATTCTTATCGCATTACTTGTTTTTGGCAGAAATCGACAGCCTGACAAGTGAATGCTATCGACAGCCGAGGGGACACATACAGAAATAATATGGAGACATGACCAACTGGACATGATAATGGTCGAATCAGCTAGAGCTACCATAACAGTCTCTTACATGCTCATCATAGACACGAAACTACTATGATAACACTCCTAATTTTTCTCATCAAAGCATCATGATAAGACACAGGCAGCTACCAAGACAAGCGGAAGAAGAAAGTGGAAAATGCAGGTTACATGACAGAGGTTCTACCGACAAGAACCAACCAAATTAACCCAGCAAGCCACAGCCTGGACGATGCCTAGCTAAGGGATGGATGCTCAGTTCGCATCAGTTCAAGCCACAGCCCGGCCGGCTTCACTTCTTCTGCACCCTGCAGTCTGGAGAGTTTGGCTGCAAGGGCTGCCTCGACGCATCCGCACTGTTGAAATCGATGGCCAGGCCGACGGGGCTCGACGACTTGCAATTCTGCTGCAACACGGACGACACATTGTTAATGCTGTCAATGTAGCCAGACTGACAGCTCATCTACTGCCTGTGCTGTGCGTGTACTAAATTAAATTAAATCAGTACACACTTGAGCTTTTATGGTTGGTTGGTGTTTTTACCTTGGTGGGATTAGTGGCAGAGTGCTTTGTTTCAGACCGATGTTTCTGCTCCTTCTCCCGCAAGCACAGCAGCCTCTTCTTGGCTTTGTCGAGAGCTCTGTTCTCCTCAAATAGCAACTTAACCTAGAATGAAACACGCAAGAAACGTCTAACCATCAGAACCGCGGTAGTGTGTTGCATAAATCTATTGATATTCACTGAGAAGGCAATAAAAGTCGCAGGTGCAAAACATAGGTGTTGCAAGGATAAGAGAGGTTCAGTATATATATATATTACGTCCTCCTCTGCTTTGTTTAGACTGGTCTTGAGTAATCTTACGTCCTCCTCTGCTTTGTTTAGACTGGCCTTGAGTATCTCCTTGTCCCTCTGCAGGGCTTGCACTTGTTCAGTAAGCTGTGCATGAGTAAGATGAATGTTGGAGGATGAGGTAAAACAGCAAAACATAAATAGGTGGACAACCAAGCATTGCACTAGTAATTACAGAACAGCCACCACAGTAGCATATACTCCCTCCGTCCCAAAATAAGTCTCAATTCTAGTATAACTTTGTACTAAAGTTAGTACAAAGTTGAGACACTTATTTTGGGACAGAGGGAATATCATGCAAGCAGAATGTTCAATGAATTGCAGATCTAATACTGATGCAAGCAGAATGTTTAATGTTCATCTGATTGATGGCGATGAAGCTCTACATTGCCAGACCAAAAATGAACCATGTAACAAGACTAGTCAAACTGAATATGCATCAAGTGATTAAAATCCATGGATGATATAATTCATCAACTGATATGCGCAGCTAAGCAACTTTCCCAATGGGAAGAACCCACAAGAACAGACAAGAAATGGATATTTTAAACAGGATTGCAGGCTGTCTGTGTGTGTATTCAATCAAATCAGTAAATATTTGAGCTTTACGGTTGGCTGGTGTTTTTACCTTGGTGGAGTTGCTGGACTTCAGCAAACAACCACGGACTTCATGTTCAGTGCTCCTGTCATCACCAATCAAACAAGGAGGCCAAGCCATAGTATATGGATATGCATGGTCATGACACATGCCTTGCATCAGGAACTCAATCTCCATGGTCTTAATTGAAAGGTAGAAGAACCAGCTGGCCTCTGTGAAAGCAGGTATGCACGTCATGGAGAAGTACACGCGTCCAGACCTGACTTCCACAATTCTGACTTGGTCCTGCCACTCCCCATCAATTTTTGCCCTCAAAGAGATTATGTCCTGCAGCACCCACCTCTCAATCCCATCGCCGTCCCCGCTGCGGATCCAAACATGGAGAAGATCATCAGTTGATGCATAGACCATGCAGAGCTTTCCATCCTCGGTATCCCCAACCATGGAATCACCGTCCGTTGCCAGCGAGGGTAGATACAGAGAGGAGACTTCCATGGTGGCTCTGTTTATCCTGATCGCGCGTCCTTCGCCACAGAGAGACTGATAAATAGAACCACCCAGCAGAGTGGTAACACTGTCCATCATGTTGAATTCACCACCGATTTCCATCCAGGAGTGGACGTCCCAATCCCTCGTTTCCGACGAGAAGACGGCGGCACGAACCCTAGACACTTGCGTGCACAGACAGACCACGTGGAACGGCCAGGGGTTCTCTGAAAACAGCAGACGGAAACAAAGGGAGAACTCACGGTCACTCACTTCCCAAGCATCCTCGGGCACCGGGATGATGTCCACGGCCCAGGTCATGGGGTTCACGACAGCGACGGACACCCTGTTCCACAGGAGGATGTAACCGTCACGGCAGTCCATGATGCTCCAGCAGCACGCGTGCTCGTCGTCCTCCGCAGGGAGGGAGGTGAGGAAGAAGTCGCCGCGGCGGAGTGCGGCGTTGACGTCGGGATCTGAGCGGCAGAAGGGGGCAAAGGAGCGGACGCTGCCCTCGTCGATTTCGAGGAAGATCCCGACGAGGGGCGCCGGGTGGATGGCGCGGAAGAGGCTGCGGAAGGACCGGGAGGAGCGGACAGCGCCGAGCCACGAGCGGCAAGTGAGCGCGGCGCGGACGAGGGCCGGCAAGCTCGGCAGGCGGAGGAAGATCTCGAGGAGTTGATCTTGGCCGAGCGAGGATATGGTGGTGGTTCCGGCGGCGGCGGTAGCAAGGGTGGTGGTAGTGGCCATGGAGGGGATTGGCAGAGGTTTTGCTGCTGGCGCAGCCGGCGGCGGCAGCAGTTTGCTGCTCATTGCTCGAAAGACTCCAGGTGTTAACCTGCAGGAGAGAGGGAAAAATGGCAAGATGAGATAATGTTCATATCATTAGGAAGAAATAGGCCATTGTAGCTCACATAAACACATCTGCTACTATGCAGAACACAAGCACCCACTTGCATTTGGTATATTTCGGTATCTAGGACACCCAGCACTCACAGCACTAGGGCTAGTCTAATATATAGACCTGTTTGCAGAAGCCAGTGGAACTGAAACACAGCCAGCACATGAACAAACATGAAGTGTTCTTAATAAGAGACAAATACAAGTACTCTATATAACTAACTTCAAGAAACAAGAACACTTGTAGGCATGAAGAGATAGAACCAATAGTTAATAACATGCTACCTCTTATTGTCAATTGCTTTTACTACGCTCGTATTCCATTGGGGCCGGTCCTGCTTCCCTGCCACGGGATTTGGTTGGTGCATAGAAGAAAGAATTGGCCTTGAGGAGCTTTTAGCAACTGCAGATGAGTTAACACCTGCTCTTTTGAAACTTGTAACACTTACGGATCTGCGGCATTGCTCATTAGCCGCTTGACTAGAGTGTGCGGCCAACCTAAGAGTAGAGATTGTATCTTGGCAGGAAACTTCTTCCTGCATCAACCATGAAATGTTAAAAGAAGAATGAAAATTGGATACTAGTTATAACTGATACTACATATTAATATTAATTCCAACAGGTAGGTAAGCTTGAAACATAAAGAAGTACATACATAGCAAACAGTCACA
This sequence comes from Thinopyrum elongatum, assembly GCA_011799875.1. NCBI lineage: Eukaryota > Viridiplantae > Streptophyta > Magnoliopsida > Poales > Poaceae > Thinopyrum > Thinopyrum elongatum. The sequence continues at coordinate 559,847,176 of CM022302.1, forward strand.
AGTAGTGGTAACTTAAAATATTTTGTACTACACGTTCTGTTTACTTACTAGCACCTAAGAATGGATAAGATCTGAATTATGGCATCGATGTGCGTCTTGTCAATAAAAGGAGTACAAGTATTGCACTATTTGATTTGAGGAACACAAGCATTGGTCATGAACAAAGCAAGGTCATTTGAGATGAAGATGTTGAGTATCTTACCAAGCAGGCGATCACCACAGCCCCGCTCGTCTTGCGCAAAGAATCCTGCAAAATACGAGTAACTTTGCTCAGCCTATAGGGCACAAAGTTCTGGTTGTTGTTGAGCGCTTGCACGACATTCATCAAGGTGTACATGGTCTTGTTGCTGCTCGACAGAGCACCGCCAGTCTTCTGCCTGGGATCTACATAGTCTAACACAAGAACCAAACATAAGGCAGATACCACATGCTAGAATGTCAGCGAGCCAGTGCGAGTGAGAAGACCACAAACCTGTGAGGCTGAGAAAGTTAATCTTGGCCACAGCACGTTCTTTGCCGTCCTGATCAGAGCTAGATATGTGAATAATGAGCCCTTGATGCCCCTTGGTGGGTAGTTGGGTAGAAGAAGCTTTAGTTGGTCGCTGCTGGGTAGAAAAAGGTTTAGCGGGTTGCTGCTTGTCCTGGTTTTCATCAAAACAACCCAACTGCAAAAAATCCTCGATTGACTTCACATGAACCTGCAAAGGAAAATCAATATTAATACAATGAAATCGCCACTCGGAAAACAATTGGTATGAGTGCCAGGGACAAGCATACATAAAGCCAATCAAAGTCTATTTTGTTACACTCTGTTTAATTTGGAAAGAGGCTCTGTTTATTAGAGCAGAGTAAGCATTATTTATTTATACTAGAGCACCTTGGACAGGCCCTTGAGATGGGTCTTCCCCTGGGCATCATCCAGCACCAGAACCTCTTGCTCCTTGGGCTCCAGCAGATCAAAGATGTGGGTGTCCTGGACCACCAGGTAGGATGAGACCTTGACGGCACCGCTGATGGATGCAGCGAACTGGAGGATCTCCTCCATTGCGATGGTGACCAGGCCCGGCTGGTCCTGCGTCCCCTGAGAGCAGGAATCGCGTACACAAATTAGAAATTATAGATGCATCCATGCATGCTGTCTGGCATATTGTCTGAAATGGTAAGAATGGTGGGGGCGTTGCGGACCTTGAAGAGGTGGTCCTTGGCGGCCGCGGCACCGCACGCGACGACACAGGCATTGTTGCTGCTGCCGGTGTTGGTGGTCTGCTGGGCGAGGAGGGGGTGTAGCTCGTGGAGGAAGATGTGGCGGTTGTCCTCGTCCTGCAGGTAGCACCAGTCCAGCCTGTGCTCCTCCTTGCGCTGGCTCCTGCAGGGGAAAAGGGTTCAGTTCTGCCCAAAATAAGATTTGAAGTTGTGCGTGAGATCAACCTGCAGCGGCCCGCTGAGAAATAAGGCTATCCAACAACTGTTGGATGTATCACATAAACATTAGGCCTAAGATTTGAAGTGAAGGTTGCTGAGGATGATAGAGGTCGTGATGGAAATGGAATCCCATCTCATCTCTAGTGCCAGAATAGTTACGCCTGGCAAGTTCTGAATTGTTAGCTGGCACTCAACCCCTCCTCTTGGTCATGAACGGCAAGCGAAATAACACTAGTTCATCTTCAAACCGAGAGCAAGGCCAATCAGAACAAAAAGACTTGGCAGCTTCATGCAAGAAAGAGATGGGTCGCTAGCTATATATAGCTTTATACACCACGTCCTCGTGCCTTACAATCAACGTAAAAAGCAGATGAAGCAGTTGCAACGGCCAAACCACAAATGATTTGACATGGTCTGCTGTATGTTTCCATTTCTGCATCTCTACCTTGATACGGACTGGTCGCTCGGGCCGGTACGTTGAGTTTGTTTCAAGTGAGCAGCAACATGGCCCTCCGAACCAGCCAAACGCAGCAAGACAGAGCTGCTCTGTCTGTGTGTGTGTGTGTGTGTGTGTGTGTGTGTGTGTGTACAACTTGTGGGCTGCTAGTGCAATGGTGTATTTTGCTCTGTGAGGGGCAAAAGCTAAACACTAAACACTGAACTGCAATCAAGATTTGAGCTGAATTACCCTTGGGACGAAGACGACGGGGCGGCCGCGGCCGCGAGGGTGAAGGAGAGGGTCGCGGCTGTGCGGGGACGACGGCCCCGCGCGGCGGCGACCTGGAACAACGAAGTCCCAGCGGTGGCCGCAGCAGGGGAGCAGATCCTGGCGACGACCCTGACGCCGCCATCCCCTCCGACCAGTGACGGCGCCGGCGCCGCCGCCTCCATGGAGCGGCTCAAGGGGGGGCTGTGGGTGTGCAGAAAGGCGGCGGAGCGTGCCGGGATTGGTCGGCGGCGGCGGTGCTGGAGAAAGGGTGGGGCTCGAGGCAGAAAGAATGAGAGTGAGGAGAGAGGGCCGTCTGGGGCTGAGCCGAGGCCCATATCCGTAGATTATTGGACTAACATAATTGTTAAATCCTTCTAAAAAAACATAATTGTTAAATACTCCCTCTGTCTGATAATATAAAACGTCTTACATTATGGGACGGAGGGAGTATTTATTAAAATAAATTTTAATAATCACTTAAAGATTATTGGTTACAATCTAAAATAATAATTAAGAGAGTTTATAAATTAGTATGTATATACTCCCTCTGTCCCATAATATAAGAGCGTTTTTGACACTACGCTGCGACGGAGAGAGTAATAACCAACAATATTCTTAATATAATATTCTGGATTTTATAAAATTAATTCAAAGAATTTTAGAGTAATATTATAGATCCAATACATAATTCCAAGTATGGAATTAAATAACTAAGAAAACAAAACCTATCAAACCTTTTTTGGGAATCAGATTAAAATGTTACCAAGGGAGAAAAGCCATATCCTCCTATGCATAATCTAACATTCTTGAGACCATTTATGGCATTGTAAAAGTTGTAAGAAGATCGTGCCACTTAATCATTCCCTTTCCCGGAAATGGCTGGGTGCCTACTATCATCATCATATCATATCATTAAACGCCCTAGGGATGGCACCCGGCCAGCCTCATTGATCCATGGCACCGCTGTCTCTTCTTTTTCTTCATCATGTCATTTCTATATATACTAGAAATAGTCATCCATGTTAGAGATATATACGACGCGCAATCGAACACGCTAAAGAACGAAATCAACACAACAGGCATGCGATTTTAACGTGGAAACGCCCTCCAATACGAAGGGGAAAAACCACGGGCGGCAACCAGCAAATCTTCACTATATCGGAGGAGGTTACAAACGGCAGGGATTTACAACTGATCAACTTATCCCGTGCGGCGATTTACAAAGGATATATATAACAAAGCTGACCTAGGTCAATACTGATCTGTACCGTGGGGGTGCTTCCTCCCCCCCCCCCCCCCCCCCCCCCGCGTCCCCGCGTGCACCCTTAGGCTTCCCTGACGGGGGTGGCCTACATGGGCTAACTTCAGACTTCGCTCCGCTTCGGCCCAAGCCTACTGGTGACGGTTCTCGCTCCGCTCGCTCGTCAGAAGTTAGCCTTTATCTCTCTTCTTCTCCATCTCTCGGCAGGGGAAAAGGAAGTAATAATCAATCAGTTGCTTAGGCCATTCCAATATACTCCATGTCATGTTTCAAACTCCCCTGTGGCTTATGTGAGCATATCAATACCCTAATCCAAAAATTTTGGTGGGAAATAAGGAGGGTAAGAGGAAACCTAGATGGGTCTCGTGGAGCAATTTAACAACACCTAAGTTCTGTGGGGGACTAGGATTCCGAGATACTGAACTCTTCAACCTAGCTCTCCTAGCTAGGCAAGCTTGGAGGATCCTAACTCAGTCGAAGTTACTCAGTGCATGGATTCTCAAAGCAAAGTATTTCAACTCGTCTGACTTTTTGCATGCCGAAATTGGAACTGCCCCTTCTCAGATTTGGAGGTCTATATTAGAGGGTCGGGATGTTCTTATACAAGGTCTGATCCGTCAGACCGGCGATGGTCAATCAACACATATATGGGAACACAATTGGTTGCCAAGAGCATCAAATATGAGGCCTATTGTCAGCCGGGTACTCAATCCGCCGGAACTTGTGGGTGAGCTGATTTTATTGGGTGCTGAATGGGACCGAGCCACAGTTGCAGAGGATTTTTTTTTACCTACAGACACTCAGGAGATTCTCTCCATACCCCTTTGTACAAAACATGTTGATGACTTCTGGGAGTGGATGCACGAGAGGAAAGGTATCTTCACGGTGCGCTCAGCCTATCGGATGCTTGTTGAGACAAAGATGAGGTGAGAGGCTTGGCTTGAGGGCCAGGGAAACTCGTCAAACACAGTGGATGAACAGAAGGCATGGTCAAAACTATGGAACATCGATGCCCCTTCCAAGGTAAAAAAAAGTTCTTATGGAGGCTCGCTCGGCACTCCATCCCCACTGCAGACGTATTACATGATCAGATCATGTCGACTACTACTTGTTGCGACCTCTGTGGCGCCGTGGATTCGTGGCAGAACTCCCTATTACATTGCTCAACAACACGGTGTATGGGGGCACTACAGGACCCCGACCTGCTGGATGCCTTGAATAGCACGACAGAACCGAATGCAAAGTCGTTGGTTTTCGCGCTAATAGGCACTTTGTCCCCAGCTAAATTCACCCACGTACTTGTGAAATTCACTACCAGGGAAAATCCTAGCAGTAGCGTGTGTTTTTTGACTAGCAGTAGCGCGGCAGCAGCGCTACTGCTAGGGTGCTACAGCTAACTTTTAGCAGTAGTGTCGGGGGTTGGATGCGACATATGCCAAAGGATGGCTTATCATGGTGGGAGCTAGTAGAACGTCGCCGGTGCCTGGAAGCGGGATGAGGCGTAGACACGAACGCCGGCGTACTTTACCCAGGTTCGGGGCTCTCCTAGGAGATAACACCTCTAGTCCTGCTCTGCGGGGTCTCCGCATGATCACTAAGGCACTAGTGAGTACAAGGTGCTCCTTGAGCTGTATGCCAGAGGTTGAAGAGAGCAGGGCCGACTCTCTCCTCACTCTGAATGAATCTAGGCCTTACAGGTCCGAACCCTTTGCATGGGTGCCCTGGGGGGTTTATATAGGCCTACCCCCCCAGGGGTACAATAGTCATCTGGCCGGGTGTAGGGTCTATCGGTCAGCGTCCCTGGCCGCCGGCTTCTCTGTCAGCTGCCGGGGCCCGCCGCCTGTGGGCCCCGCCGACTGGTCTGGCTCGGAGTTGACAGGCCACTCCCGCCACTTGCGGGTCTCATCAGCTGCTTGTTGCTGTAGCCATAATGCAGATGACGCGTGGGGGGGGGGGGGGCGTGGCTACAGTCCCGCCGTCGGGTGGGAAATCACTGTAGCCACATCGTGTCTTTTCTGGTTTAATGGCGCGTGGACTTCGAAGGAGGAGGGGCCGCTTGCTAGAGGCCGGCCTCCCACCGGTCCGACTGGTCAGGCTCTGCCGCCTTCCAGTCTCTCGCTGCCTGGTAGGGCCCGCCGCCCGCAGGCCGTACCGACAGGCCGTCGTGGGAACAGGGCTTCGCCTGGCAGGAGTGATGTCAAGGGTGGGGCGGCCACAGTGCCACGTCGTGGGGAGATCTCTGCCCGTACGGAGCACTGTGGCCGCGCCGTGCCCTGGATATGGGGGAATGGGCTATACTGTAGCCACATCCTGTCTTGTCTTCTTAATGGGGGCGTAGACTTTGAGGGCGTCGTGGGCCGCCTGTTTTAGGAGCCGGCCTCTCTGGAGGCCGCCTGCTAGGAGTCGGCCCGTCTTGGGGCCGTCTTCTGGTGCTTGGCCGTCCTCTGGCATCCGGCTTCATGAGCTAGCCGGCCACCAGAAGGCGGCGCTTCATCCTTGATGTTTGAGGGGCGCAGCCGGCCCAATGTCTTGAAATCCTCAGGGACCCAGGTCAGGCCACCCGTGACCCATTATTCCGACAAGTAGCATGTGTTAGACCAATGCTACTGCCAACTCAGTTAGCAGTAGCGTGTGTTCGTGGCCTCGCTACTACTATTTACTAGCAGTGTGCGCCTAACCCCGCGCTACTACTATATATCTGTATTTCATTTCTTTTGTTTTGTTTTATACTTTATTTATACACCGTTATACAAGTTTTCTTAAAGTAGGAATTTAGAGATTGTTATATCATTATGATCATAATGAGTTATTACATCATTAGGTGAAAGAACCGCGGATTAGATTGCTTGGTCACTTTGGATCCATCCAATACATCATTGGGTGAAAGAACCGCAGATTACTTGGTCACTTTGGATCCATCCACTTGAATCTAATCCGTGGTTCTTTCACCCAATGATATAATAACTCAACATCATCATCATTATCATAATATCATTAACAACTTATCATCATAAGACATCATAGTCATATAACAACTCCTCATCATCATCATTATCGTCCATGAGTCATCATATAATTAACAACTTGGTCACTAGTCATAATCACAACTCCTCATCATCATCATAGTAGTCATAATCACAACTCCTCCTCCTCATCATCATCATCTTCATAGTCATAATCAACACTAAGTAATTATTCTTAATACCTAGGACCTACTCCTCTCTCCTAGGTAAAATAGCATAAAACAGGTAAACCGGTCCATCTCCGAAATGGAGAATGGAGATACACCTATCTCCAACTTGTGGCTTGCGCACATTCATGTTGTCTCCAATTAGTTGCCTGTGCGCATTCATTACTTTGCTCCATTCTTTGATATTGAGCCTTCCATCGTTTAAAGAAATCGAGTATGCACTGTGGTAAGCCTTCGGCGGAGTTTGCCATAAGCTAACCATATGCATATGACCTTTGGTAAACATCATGTCAGGTACAACCTCCTTCGGGAGATTCTGTTAAAGAATATAATAGTAACATATATAGTTAGCAATGTAGTTTACTTAAGAACAATGTATGTAATGAAGTTACCATCATTAACAAAAGCATACCAAGTTTTTGGCAATGAAGTTACCATCGTACAACTCATGGACTAGTGGCACGTATCCACTAAAATTTGGTTTTATCAAGTGATTGGTCTTAAAGACCTCAACATCATCTATAAATGAGACAACATAACCTATCTCCTCACAATTAAGCTCGGAGCCATAGTTGTAGTATGTCCTGTCTACAGCCTTTCGAGTATTTCTTAAAGATAAGAAATAAGCTAACAATTATAAATAAACAAGCACTAGTAGAAAACAGGGCTTTGGTCCAGGTAGGGCCAGCCCATTAATCCCGGTTCACTCACGAACCGGGACCAAAGGGGGCATCGGTCCCGGTTCGTGAGGCCAGGGGGGCGGCCGGGCCTCTTGGGGCATTGGTCCCGGTTCGTCTGGCCCCTTTGGTCCCGGTTCCAGCCACGAACCGGGACCAATGGGCCTCGCTCCTGGCCCACAACCATTGGTCCCGGTTCGTGGCTGGAACCGGGACCAAAGGGGGACCTTTAGTCCCGGTTCCAGCCACGAACCGGGACCAATGAGATGCCTATATATACCCCCTGGCCCGCGAGCAGAGCAGTGGAGTGCTCTGTTTTTTGGGTCGGCCGTGGGAGAGCTTTGTGGTGCTCTAGCTCACCTCGTATGCACATGAGGTGTTTGATGAAATGCCCGAGCCACACTTAAGTTTTCTCCTATCGAAGCTCCTTGTCCAAGCTCCATTTTCCTCGAGATTTGTCTAGGTTTGGCGGTCCGTCCTGTCCCGTCCCCGTCCTCACCGCCGTCGATCGCCCGCGCCGATCTCGTCGCCGGCACCACAGTGGTGAGCCTCTTGGTCTTATCTTCTTTGTAAAAGAAAAAAGTTCTTACTTCTATGATTAAGATAGATACTTGTGTAATTTTCTTACTTTTATTATTGTTTGTTATTATATATATTTGAGAGAGGAAGAATGCCGACTGTTGTCGTGGGGGTCGCTTCTCCTTCTTTTCCTTGTGCTAGATATTTGTAATGCACTAGGGAAAGGAGGAGTAATAGAGATCTGTTTGTTGAGTTTCCTGGTAGTTGCCTTCAATCAATTTTTGATCAACTATGAACATAGGAAATGTCTGACGACGAAAATGATTTCGGTATGTGCGAATACTGCGAAGACGAGCGCGGCCTGTGCGACAGAAATTTCTTATTTGGTGGTAGGCGCTTCAGCATCAAGCTGGATGAGACCTTCGAAGTGGATACAGTAAGTCACAACGACAAGTCTTTTTTCATAATTAAGCATGACTTCTGCTTCTTTTGCTTCAACTTATAATTTTAATTTTTTACTATTCTACTAGCGTATCCCCTGCCATGCAAGAATTTATGTCTTGGATAAGATTGGTTTCAGTCCTATGGAAACTATGGAGGTAAAGATAGTTCACTTGAGGACCGAGCATGGTTATACTTTTGCCGCGAAATTATACAATGCAGACACCTACACCTATTTTGAATGCAAAAATTGGAGATCACTATGCAAGGCTTATGCATTTGAGCCTGATATGCTTATCACCTTTGATATTCGTCCGGAAGATGATATTGAAGGTAATATCGACATCTGGGTCGATGTGCAGACGCCTCCAGTTCTACCATTATGTGAGTTTCTCAACCATATTTATGTCTTGGATATTGTTTATTCAAAAATAGTTGACAACTAATTTCTAGTGACAGCTTATTTCCATTCAAGCAAACATGTCCAGCGCTTGGTAGACATGACCTACTACTGTCCCGGGGCTGAACTAAACTGCGAGGAGATAAGTCATTATGTTTCATGGCTTGAGGATCTTGATACTGTCAAGACAAATTATTTCCCTGGACTTGAAAATCTTAGTACTCAAAACGTGCGACCACTAGCGTGCGTATTGAACTACGGTCATATCTATTTAGGAAAGATGGTAAGATTTTTACTATTTGTCCTCAGTGCATCTTTTGCATACATTATTTTTTAAGCTAAACTTCATTGCTAAGTATGTTACTACGATGTTCTTCAATAGGGACTCCCAATGATAGTTGTGCCTCATTGGGTCGAGCCTAAAGGTCGCATGGCAATGGTTAGCTTACGGCCAAGACATCCTACATTGCACATGAGTGCATTCAGGATTTCTAAAAGCGAGCAAGTCTTAATAGTCAAAGACTGGAGCAAAATTGTGAAGGATCGCAGAGAAGTACTAGGGGGCAGCAATCAGAAGCGCAGCCCACAATTAGGAGACAGGTTCATCTGCATGCTCCAATATGATGAAGCAGGAGTGCTACACATGTTCTATGCTATTTTACCTGAGAGAGAGCAGCAGGAGTGATTAGCTAGCTAGAATGAGTTTGAAGATGATGATGTGCTACACTATGACTATGATGATTAAATAGCTAGTGTTGGTGGTAATGACTATGATGATTATTATTAGCTAGTGTTGGTGGTGATTAGATAGCTACACTATGACTATGATGATTAAATAGTGTTGGTGGTAATGACTATGATGATTATTGGCTTTGAATGGTGCATTTTGAACACACAAAAAGTCTGGAGTTCAAATAAGTTCAAAAAAAAAATGAAATCCCTTTGTAACAGACGAGTTTCCATATGAAACCTTGATACTTTGAAAGAGATTGCCCGTTTTGTACACGAAGTGCATCCAGTTTTTGCTGTAACCCTCTCAACTTTTTAGCACAAACTATGTGGATGAAATGATGATACCATGCCAACTTTCAACCTTTTCAGAGTTCATTTGAAGTGCTTTTCAATTTCAGGGTCATATAACTAAAAAAAAATCAGTAAATGCATGAAAAATAACAAATAAAGTCAGAAAGGGTTGAAAATTGATGATGTGGCTTTGAATGGTGCATTTTGAACACATAAAAAGTTTGGTGTTCAAATAAGTTCAAAAAAATGAAATCCCTTTGTAACAGACGAGTTTTCGTATGAAACCCTGATACTTCGAAAGAGATTGCCTGTTTTGTACACAAAGTGCATCCAGTTTTTGCCGTAACCCTCTCAACTTTTTAGCACATGCTATGTGGGTGAAATGATGATACCATGCCAACTTTCAACCTTTTCAGAGTTCATTTGTAGTGCTTTTCAATTTCAGGGTCATTTAGCGCAAAAAGAATGAACTAATAGCAAAAAGAATGAACTTAAAATAATCAATTAAAATATTCTGTTACGATCAACTAAAACAAAACTATAATATTCTTCAATAGCAAAAAGAATCAACTAAAAAGCTTTTATAAAACTCTAATAGCAAAAGGAATCAACTAAAAAGCTTTTATATACCTCTAGTATTTTTGAAACTAAAATTATATAAAATTTATGCAACTAAAATTATCAAAGTATTTTCTGTTCAAAACATTAATGGCAAAATGAATTTTCATAAAGAATTTTTTTGTTAGAAACTTTAATAGCAAAAAGAATTATCATAAAGAATTTTTTGTTAGAAACTAAAATAACAAAATCTGTTTTTGAATATAATGTTAAAACACAGTAATATTAAATAGCAGGAAAAAGAATCACTCAAAAATCTATTTTTATAGTAAAGTTATTCACAAACTAGTGATTCACACAAATTTCAAAGAATTCAAATTTAAACTATTCAAATTTGAAAACTAATGGCACTAACAGAAAGTTTATAATTTTTGTGACCTAACAGCAAAAAGAATTAAACAAAAATTGTGGTCAAACTATTGTCAAATCTGGTCAAACTGTGGTCAAACTATGGTCAAATCTGGTCAAATTGTGGTCAAACTATGGTCAAACTACTTTTTCAAGAAATATTAGTGTTAATAAATAATTATTGTTTTTTAGAATAATAATTTCAAACTCAAACGGTGCTTAATGCTCAAGTTCAACTCCTAAGGGTTAATAGGATTGACAACTTTGTATTGTCAGGAAAACAACAAGTGCAGACTTGGAAACTAGGGGGAATAGAACTCGAAAGTTAAGCGTGCTCAGGCTGGAGTAGTGAGAGGATGGGTGACCGGCCGGGAAGTTAGACGATTTGGAATGAGGGGTGATTAGAGTGGGTGATTAGAGATTGAATTGTCAAATAATTCAGAAATTTGAAAATAAGAAAATATTCAAAAAAAATTCAAAATTTTATTTTTCAAAAAAATTCAGAAAAACAAAATTTCAAAAAAATTCCTTTAGTCCAGTTGGTTTTACCAACCGGGACTAAAGGTCGAGCTCCAGAGAGCGGCCACGTGGAGGGCCTTTAGTCCCGGTTCGTAACACAACCGGGACTAAAGGGGGGGGCCTTTAGTCCCGACCCTTTAGTCCCGGTTTGGGAACCGGGACAAATGGGCCTTATGAACCGGGACAAATAAGCCTTTTTCTACTAGTGAAGTTTAATAGCGATGAACACCAAGTATTTTTAAATAAACAATATAAATTACTTAACTTGACAAATTAATTTGATAAACTCACATTAGGCCAAACTGGAGGCATATCTACATCCACCCAGATGTCGATATTATTTTCAACATCATCTTCGGGACGAATATCAAATGTTATTTGCATATTCTCCTCAAATGCATATGCCTTGCAGAGAGCTTCCCAATTAGAGCAATCAAAATGGGAGTTATTAACCGCATTGTATAGCTTAACCTGAAACACATGACCATGTTAAGTCCTTAGGTGAGCCCTCCTTGTCTCCATATTCTCGAAGTCTTGGAAACCAAGCTTCTACAAGACATATGGTCTTGCATGGCACGGGATGTACTAGTCGAATTGAAGGGAAAAAATTACCCGTTGAAGCAAAGAAGCACAAGTGATGATTATTTACGATGAAATGCTTGTCGTTGCGTACCGTACAAACATCGAAGGTCTCTTCTAGCTTCAAAGTGAAAAACCTACCATTTTGCAGGTGAGGCTCCCTGTCGCACAAACCCTGGTCATTGTAGCAGTAGTCGCACTCCGGGATCCTATCATCGTCAGACATTTCCTATATTCAAAATTCAAAGATTATAAATCGACGGCAATTACCAGGAACTCACAACAACAGTTCATTATTATTCATCACAGGTTGACTTTCGGTCTATCATGTCTGCCTTGAAAACTCTCATCTCACGTGGTGTATATGGTGGGCACTCCCTCTCTGATATATTCGACCGTCGATGATGGTCGCTCCTCCCTTCGTCCCCGAGTGCATTACACCAAAATGTCTATCACACGGGAACGAAGGAGAAGCGACCCCCACGACAACAGTCGGGATTCTTCCTCTCTGACATTTGCAACCGTCGGTGATGGAAGCTCCTACGTTCATTAGAAAGTGCATTACAACAAAATGTCTAGCACCTTCAAATGAAGAAGAAGCTCCCCTCACGACAACAGTCGGGATTCTTCTTCTCTCATATATGGTGGACACTTGATGTCTACTACACAACTTGTTCTTGTAGACTCGTGTTCACTACTAGGGAAAAGCCTAGCAGTAGCGCTGGTTTCTGGCCTAGCAGTAGCGCGGGGGACCACGCTACTACTACGGCGCTACAGCTAAAGGTTAGCAGTAGCGTGGGTTCACCCGCGCTACTGATATAGCTACTTTGTAGTAGCGCGTGTTGCAGAAAGCGCTACTGGTAATTACTAGTAGCGCGTCTCTCTGCCCGCGCTACTACTATTATTCAGTATTCTATTTCTTTTTATTTTATGTCGTATTCATACACCATTATACAAGTTTGCATACAGTAGCAATTTAGAGATTGTTTTTACATCATAATGAGTTATTAAATCACTGGGTGAAAGAACCATGGATTAGTTTCAAGTGGATGGATCCTAAGTGACCAAGTCACGATAATCCATGACTTGGTCACTTAGGATCCATCCACTTGAAACTAATCCACGGTTCTTTCACCCAATGATATAATAACTCATCATCATCATCATATCATTAACAACTTATCATCATAATACATCATTGTCATATAACAACTCCTCGTGATCATCATTTTCGTCCATGAGACATCATATAACAACTTGGTCACTAGTCATAATCACAACTCGTCCTCCTCATCATCATCAACTCTAACACATTGTAGCACATAATAAGACATTGTACTTAGGACCTACTCCTCTCTCATAGGACCTACTACCCTCTCTAAGGTAAAATGGCATAAAACAAGATAGGCCCTGACTGACTATCCTGTCTCCAATTCTTGCGCTTCGCACAATGTTGGTTCCAAGTAGCTCCCTATGATTGTCCATACATTTTTTCCATTCTTTGATTGTCATGTCTTGATCGGTTTTAGAAATCCGGTATGAACAGTTGTGACGCCTAGGCAGATATGGTCGTAAGCTAATAACATCAAGCCGTCCTTTCGAAAACATCAGATCAGGCACACAATCCTTCGGGATTTTCTATTGAAAAACATAATAATAACATCGTAGTTAGCAATGTAGTTTAGCTTTAGAAGAATATATGCAAAAGATGCACGGATGTCGTAATAGTAAAAAATATTACCATGCCATCTCCATGGATGTTACCGTAGGTCAGCACGTGCACTAGTGGCACGTATTGACCATAATGTGCAGGAGTTTGATAATTGATATTGTAATTCTGAACATCAATAATAAATGAGATCAGATGATGTTTCTCCTGATAAGTTAATTCTGCGCCATCGGTGTAGTAGGTTCTGTCTACCATCTTCCGCATATTCTTTGAAGAATGAAAATAAGCTATCAATGGAAATAAGTTGTCAACTATTTTGAAATAAACAATATAAATTACTTAATAACTATGTTTGAGAAACTCACATAGCGGTAGAATTGGAAGCGTATCAACAAGGACCCAAATGTCCATATTATCTTCGTCAGGATCACCAAGATCGAAGGTGACAAGCATACCCTCATGAAAATCATACATCTTGCAAAGTGCTTCCCAATTCAGGCAACCAAAATGGGATACGCTCTCAGAATTGTATAAATTTACAGCAAAATCTATACCATGATGGGTCCTTAGGTCAACTATCTTTGTTTCCATACTTTCATGATCTTCAAAATTCATCCTCTCCAAGACATAGCATCTTGCATGGCATGGGATAAGCTAGTCGAATTGTAAAAGACGAAAATTACACGTTGAAGAAGCAGAAGTCGTGCTTAATTACGAAAAAACACTTGTCGTCGTTGCGTACCGTTTCAACATCAAAGGTCTCCTGGAGTTTAATACTGAAGCGCCGACCTTGTACCAGGTGAGGCCTATCGCACAGACCCCGGTCATCGCCGCACCAATCGCACTCCGGGAGCCTATCATCGTCGGATGACATTTCCTATGTTCATAATTCAAAGATTAAACTTCTAAAATTAAATATATGTACTACAAAAACTAAATTAGATCATTATTATTCATCACGGGTTGACTATCGGTCTGTCGAGTATTTTCTTGAAAATTCTCAGCACACGTGGTGTATATATTCAATCGTCGGTGATTGTAGCTCCTCCCTTCGTTCCCGAGTGCATTACACCAATTTGTCTAGCACACGGGAACGAACGAGAAGCTACCCCCACGACAACAGTCGGGATTCTTCTTCTCTCATATATGGTGGAGACTCTCCCTCACTGATTTTTTGACTGTCATGTATGGAGCCCCGACAGATTTAAAGTCAACTCGAAATGTCGTTTAATTCTCTTTCTAGCAAATCCGGGGCACTCGATATTTCCTACATATTCTAGCATAAGTCATGCTTAAATTCACGGAAAAATCCGGCATCACCTTTGCTAAAATAGGACATATCGAGTGCCTGAAATTTGTCGGAACGGAAATGAATCAACACTCCGGCAAAACATAGGCCACTCGCATTTTCCCTGCGATACAAAGATGTACATACACATACAACGATGCTTAAACTGGTGCTCATTGCATTTCAATGGTTCAATATTGACAAAAACATTTCAATATATCTTATAACCCGAACATTTCATTTGGTTAAGAAGCATAACTAAATACCCTAGTTCTACTCTATTCAACACCGAGGAGTAGAGAAGGAGGAGGTGGACTTTTAGCTCACCGACTCAGGTGTAGAGAAAGTAGAGGTAGCTCGGATGACGATCACTCCAAGGAGACACGACTCTACAAAGCCTGCATATTCCACCGAGTAAAATTTTAGATCATCAAATCTCATATAGCATTCTTTGATGACAAAGTGATAATGACATAAAAATAATTAAATTTTCCAATACATTTCTATATTGAAAAAAAAAATACAAAAAAAATTCTATACCTAAATTTTCTTAGTAAATTTTTTTATTACTAAATTTGATACCTAAAAATTTCTCATATAGCATTCCAATAGATTTCTATAATTGAAAATTTCTATACCTAAAAAATTATATTACTAAAATTTTCTATTACTAAAACTTTTTTATATTCAAAAAACCTATTCACTAGTCAATTAAGCATTTACTATAAATAAACTAGTTCTATTAAGCACTTACTATAAATAAACTAGTTCTATTAACCACTTCCTAAATAAACTATTTCTATTAAACACTTACTAAAAAGCAGTACAAAAAACTACATTACACAAGAACAGTAAAAAACAGTTTAGGGTTTAGGAGAGATGGAGGGAGGAGGAGGTGGGAGGAGGGAGGAGGAGGAGGAGGGCGGTGGGAGGAGGGCTGCTGGTGGAGGGAGGAGGGCGCAGTAGGGAGGGAGGGATCAGGAGAGGGACGAGGAGGGGAGGGAGGTGGAAGGAGGAGGGATGGAGGAACTACCTCAGTGGAGGAGGAGCAGGAGCGTCGGCGGCGGCGGGCGACGACGGTGGTCGGGGAACAGCGACGGTGGCGGACGATGGGGGGTGCGGGGGAGAGTGAGAGTGGAGTGTAGAGGGGAGAGTGAGGGGCGGCCGGTTGGAGAAGATAGGATGGCTTTAGCAGTAGCGCGCGTTAAGATAAAGCGCTGCTGCTAAACGACATAGCAGTAGCACGTTGAGAAAACAGGCGCTACTGCTATACCTAGTCTGGCGGCAAGGTCGTGGCAATTGTAGTAGTAGCGCTGTTTCCTCCTGACGCGCTACTGCTATGTGGATATCAGTAGCTCCGTTTGTTGTAGAGTGCTACTGCTAAGTAGCAGTAGCGCCTTTTTTTAAACCGCGCTGCTGGTAATATTCTGTCTATAAGGTTTTCCCTAGTAGTGGTTGGGCCTCCAAGCGCAGAGTTTTGTACGACAGTAGCAAATTTCCCTCAAGTGGATGACCTAAGGTTTATCAATCCGTGGGAGGCGTAAGATGAAGATGGTCTCTCTCAAACAACCCTGCAACCAAATAACAAACAGTCTCTTGTGTCCCCAACACACCAAATATACAATGCTAAATTGTATAGGTGCACTAGTTCGGCGAAGAGATGGTGACACAAGTGTAGTAATGATAGTAGATATTGATTTTTGTAATAGGAACTAAAAAAAAACAGCAAGGTAACAAGTAACAAAAGTAAGCGCAAACAGTATTGCAATGCTTGAAAACAAGGCCAAGGGTCCGTACTTTCGCTAGTGCAATCTCTCAACAATGCTAATATAATTGGATCATATAACCATCCCTCAACGTGTGATGAAGAATCACTCCAAAGTTCTTATCTAGCGGAGAACATAAGAAGAAATTGTTTGTAGGGTACGAAACCACGTCAAAGTTATTCTTTCCGATCGATCTATCCAAGAGTTCATACAAAAATAACACCAACTTATCAATTCCGATCAATCTATCTAAGAGTTCGTACTAAAATAACACCATATGATACACATCAACCAACTCTAATGTCACCTAGATACTCCAATGTCACTATGAGTATCCGTGAGTTGATTATACGATATGCATCAAACAATTTCAGATTCATAATACTCAATCCAACACAAAGAACCTCAAAGAGTGCCCCAAGATTTCTACCGGAGAAACAAAGGCGAGAACGTGCATCAACCCCTACGCATAGATTACCCCAATGTCACCTCGGGAATCCGCGAGTTGAGTGCCAAAACACATATCAAGTGAATCAATATGATACCCCATTGTCACCACGGGTATTCATAGGAAGATATACATCAAGTGCTCTCAAATCCATAAAAGTATTCAATCCGATAAAAACGAAATCTCAAAGGGAAAACTCAATTCATTACAACAAGATAGAGAGGGAGAAACACCATATGATCCAACTATATTAACAAAGCCCGCGATACATCAAGATCATGCCAAATCAAGAACACGAGAGAGAGAGAGAGATTAAACACATATCTACTAGTACAAACCCTCAGCCCCGAGGGTGGACTACTCCCTCCTCATCATGGTGGCCATAGGGATGATGAAGATGGCCTCCGGTGATGATTTCCCCCTCCAGCAGGGTGCCGGAACGGGGTCTAGATTGGTTTTTTGTGGCTATATAGGCTTGCGGCGGCGGAACTTCTGGTCTAGGGTTATTTCTGGGGGTTTCTGTATTTATAGGATTTTTTGGCATTGGTTTCACGCGAAGATAGGCCTCAGGGAGCCCATGAGATACCAGCACACGGGCAAGGCACCTGACACGCATGTATCATTGCTATTAAGGGTAACAAGATGGGGTTTATTCATATGTGAGTTTATGTTGTCTACATCATGTCACCATTCTTATTGCATTACTCCGTTTTTTCATGAACTTAATACACTAGATGCATGCTGGATAGCGGTCGATGTGTGGAGTAATAGTAGTAGATGTAGAATCATTTCGGTCTACTAATCTTGGACGTGATGCCTATATACATGATCATTACCTTGTATATCGTCATGATTATTCGCTTTTCTATCAATTGCCCAATAGTAATTTATTTACCCACCGTATACTATTTTCTTGAGAGAAGCCTCTAGTGAAAACTACGGTCCCGGGTCTATTTTCTATCATATTAAAACCAAAAATACCTTGGTGCAATTTTTCTTTCATTATTTTATTTTGGATTTTTGTTAGATCTATTTATCAAATCTCATACAATTTAATCTATCTCAATACCATGGAGGGATTGACAACCCCTCTTATGCGTTGGGTTGCAAGTTTTTTTTGTTTGTGTGCAGATGCTGTTTAGATAGTGTTGCTTGGTTCTCCTACTAGATTGATAACTTTGGTTTCATAACTGAGGGAAATACTTACTGTCGCTGTGCTGCATCATCACCTCCTCTTCGGGGAAATACCAATGCGGATACAAGCAATCAATATCTTTCAAAGCACTCTGGCTACCCATTTGTTTATCAAAAAATATCTGCGAGAACTGGAGGAATGCAAGCCGAAGAGACCAACAAGGGTTGCTGTTGTACCCCAGACGCATGGCCAGCCAAGGTGGATTCTGTTGAATATATGAGCAAATTACTACGAAATTTAATTTGAATAAACAATAAATCAATCATGAAGACAATAACAGGGAATGAGCTAATCATGTAGACTAGCAAAGTAGATGAATAGATCGAATCTAAGAACAAACTAGAAATAGGAATTCTAGTATGATCTCAAACAAGGACATAATCACATACGGTCCAACGGGAGCAGGACCGCCGGCGTTGATGTTGTCGCCCATGTCGTTGATGAAGAGGTTGCCAAGATCGGGGAAGAAGTTGTCGTTGGCGAAGTCATCGCTGCCAGCAGTCGCACGAGTGCGTGATACGTCTCCGTCGTATCTATAATTTTTTATTGTTTCATGTCAATATTCTACAACTTTTATATACTTTTGGCAACTTTTTATACTATTTTTGGGACTAACATATTGATCCAGTGCCCAGTGCCAGTTTCTGTTTGTTGCATGTTTTTTGTTTCGCAGAATATCCATATCAAATGGAGTCCAAACGCGATAAAAACTTACGGAGATTTTTTTTGGAATATATGTGATTTTTGGGAATTGGAATCAACGCGAGATGATGCCCGAGGGGCCCACAAGCCACAGGGGCGCGCCCTGGACCCTTGTGGCCACCTCGTAAGGCGGTTGGTGCCCTTCTTTCGCCGCAAGAAAGCTAATATCCGGATAAAAATCGTGTTAAAATTTCAGCCCAATCGGAGTTACGGATCTCTGGGAATTTAAGAAACGGTGAAAGGCCGGAATCTGGGAGCGCAGAAACAGAAGGAAACAGAGAGAGAGATCCAATCTCGGAGGGGCTCCCGCCCCTCCGCCGCCATGGAGGCCATGGACCAGAGGGGAAACCCTTCTCCCATCTAGGGGGAGGTCAAGGAAGAAGAAGAAGAAGGAGGGGGGGCTCTCTCCCCTCTCTCCTGGTGGCACCGGAACACCGCCAGGGTCATAATCGTGACGGCGATCTACACCAACAACTTCGCCGCCGTCATCACCAACTCTCTCCCCCTCTATGCAGCGGTGTAACACCCCTTCTCTCCGCTGTAATCTCTACTTAAACATGGTAATATTATTTTCCAATGATGTATGGCTATCCTATGATGTTTGAGTAGATCCGTTTTGTCCTATGGGTTAATTGAAGATCGTGATTGGTTTGAGTTGCATGTTTTATTATTGGTGCTATCATATGGTGCTCTCCGTGTCGCGCAAGCATGAGGGATCCCCGCTGTAGGGTTTGTAATATGCTCATGATTCGCTTATGGTGGGTGGCGTGAGTGATAGAAGCACGGACCCAAGTAAGTAGGTTGTTTGCATATGGGAGTAAAGAGGAGTTGATACCTTATAATGCTATGGTTGGGTTTTACCTTAATGATCTTTAGTAGTTGCGGATGCTTGCTAGAGTTCCAATCATAAGTGCATATGATCCAAGTAGAGAAAGTATGTTAGCTTATGCCTCTCCCTCATATAAAATTGCAATAATGATTACCGGTCTAGTTATCGATTGCCTAGGGACAAATAACTTTCTTGTGACAAAATGCTCTCTACTAAAACTAACTTAGTTGTTTCTTTATCTAAATAGCCCCTAGTTTTTATTTGCGTGCTCTTTATTATCTTGCAAACCTATCCTATCACACCTACAAAGTACTTCTAGTTTCATACTTGTTCTAGGTAAAGCGAACATTAAGCGTGCGTAGAGTTGTATCGGTGGTCGATAGAACTTTAGGGAATATTTGTTCTACCTTTAGCTCCTCATTGGGTTCGACACTCTTACTTATCGAGAAAGGCTACAATTGATCCCCTATACTTGTGGGTTATCAGTGCGCTCCCCAAAAACCCGATCGCCCCTCTCCCGTACAGGATCATGAGAGGCAGGGTTCTGAAGGCCTGCTGTCCCTTCTCGCGATGCACGCCGGAAGGAGGGATGGAGAAGACTTGTGTGGCATAGCATGTGAATTGATTGCTACTTTATCATGATGAGTTTTATGAGAAAGAGTTGCTGTAATGATGTTAGAAAAAGTGACTGAAATTATCATTGATCAAAGTTATGCACTATCTTAGCATTCACACTTCATAAATTATTATTTCTATTATTTACCTACTCAAGGACGAGCAGGAATTAAGCTTGGGGATGCTGATATGTCTCCAACGTATCTATAATTTATGAAGTATTCATGTCATGTTTACAATAATTTTATATGGTTTTGGGTGCACTTTAATATGATTTGAATGGAACTAACCCAGACTGACGTTGTTTCCAGCAGAACTACCGTGGTGTTGTTTTTTGTGCAAAAATAAAAGTTTTCGGATTGGGCTGAAAATTTACGGTGATTTTTTATGGACAAAAAGAGACCCCCGAAGCTTCGAGGTAGGATTAGAAGAGCCATGAGGACACGACAAGTTCAAGGGGTGCGCCCCCCTAGGGCGCGCCTACCAAGCTTGTCGCTCCCTCGTGTGCTCCCGTGACGTGAAACCGAAGCCAAAAATTTCTATAAATACCAAAAACCCCGAAAAGAAACTTAGAATTTCTGCTCCACCGCCGCAAGTCTCTATACTGAAGTGATATCATCTGGAGGCCTTCTCTGGCACCCTGTCGGAGGGGAAAATCATCATCGGAGGCCATTTTTTCTTGAAACAATATGAAAAGAAAAATGAAAGCAAAAGGTAGAAAAAAATATGAAAGAAAATGAATGCACATGATATGTTGAACGTTTATGTTGGTCACATTTTTCCGAGGCGAGCATTGATGGTGCAATTCTACAGAAGGTCTCACATGGCAGAGTCGCCAGACAAGCCGGGGCCATCAGTTGGAGGCCAGGTGACCGTACAACTCACAACAGGCGAGGTGTAGACGCGGCTGACATTTGGTGGCACAGAGAGACACATAGGATCTCGCAGAACATTCCATGTCGGTGGACAGATTCCAACCACATTTGGTATTGTAAATGTTGATCATTTTAAAATAAATTTCACCAAAATTTACAATATTTTGACTTGAGACAAATCTAATACGCGAACTACAAATAAACAGAGCACCAACTGCTCTTGCCACATGTTTTGACTTGATCAAAATTTACAACCATTAACTGCTCTTGCCACATGTTTTGCCAACAGCTTTTTTTTTTGAGAAATTGTTTTGCCAACAGCTTGAGCCGGATGCTGCTCAATTGCCTACACCACGCAGCCCAGACCCACCACCGCACTCCCCACTCCTCCCATTTCTCAAAAAAAAAACTCCCCACTCCTCCCCCAATTCCGGCGGAACCCCCACCCCCCCGGCCATCCAGCCACCACCATGGCCGCCAGCGTCTAGAACGTCCTGGACTGGTTCCCCGGAGGCGAGGCCATCGTCAGGGCCGAGAGCGCCTTCCTCTCCGCCAGCACCACTGCAGACGGCGAGGACCGCATCAGCGCCCTCCACGACCACCTCCTCAAAGACATCGTGTCCCCCCTCCCCGCCAGGGACGCCGCCCGCACCGCGGCGCTCGCCTCCCGCTGGCGCCACCTCTGGCGCTCCACACTGCTCGTCTACCACGACGCCCACCTCATCTCGTCCCGCCAGCCCGAGCTCGCCGCCGCCGTCGCCCGCGTCCTCGCCGGCCACCCGGGCCCCTTCGCCACCGTCAGCATCATATACTGCGACTTCCGATGCCAAAGCCTCGAGCTTGCCGAGTGCCCGCGTCTCCTCGCCACCAAGGGCGTCCGGGACCTCGTCCTGGTCAACATGCCCGACGACCGAGAACACCTCTCCGACGTTCCCGCCGAGGTCCTCAGCTGCGCCTCGCTCCGCCGCCTCTTCCTGGGCTACTTTAAGTTCCCTGACCCCGGCGTCGGCAGAGAGGAGGGATTATTCCCGCACCTCCGGGAGCTCAGCTTGTTCGGCGTCGACATGCCCGACTGCTACAACCTCGACCACCTGCTCGCCCGCAGCCCCGTTCTCGACACCCTCGTTGTCGCCCTCAGCCAAATCTTCCACCACATCCACCTCAGGAGCAACAGCCTCAAGTGTGCGGTGCTCTGGAGTTACTACGCCCAGGAGATCGCCGTCATGGACTGCCCGCTCCTAGAACCCCTAATTTTGTGGAATGTCGTGAAGGTCGTTCGGTGGCTGTGAAGATTGCTGATGCGCCCAAGCTGCGCATGCTCGGCTACCTGGAGCCAAGAGTCCACCAGCTCAAGATTGGCGACAATCTCATCAAGGTACCGCCTTTCCACTGTCCATGCATCTCACTTCCACTAATTGATGCATGATCTTGTGTGTGATCATTGAACAACTTAATCATGTGCAAATGTAATGCGAGTGTATGATATGAGATAATTACACGATAGTACCACATTTGGGGTGGTGGTGGCGAATTGGTACCAAGTTTGGTAATTTTTACATGTCAATACCAAGTTTGGGGCGAACCATTGCAAATCGGGCTAAATTTTGTATTTCTACGTATTGACGCTGGAACTGACCGCCCGGGCCCGCGCGTCAGCTGCCATGCTGGCGAATCGACACCCCGCTCGCTCGATAGGTGCGGTCCGGCTCGAACCAGACCGGCCCGTGCTCTGTCTCCTCTCCTTCTCCTCTCTTCCTTTGTTCGTCGACGAACCCTAGCTCCCCCGCGCGTCTCTACGGCGATGGCGGCGGCGACCCCGGGCGGTGGTGGCGGCAGCGGCGGCGACGGCTATGACGACGGCGCAAACATTCCCGTCTTCGGCAGCGACGCGGCAGGAGCAATCGAGGGTGGCGACGGCTACTCGAGCTCTGAGTATTCCAGCGACGACGGCGAGTTCATGGAGCCAGCACTGTCCATGGAGCAGCGGGTACGGCTGGCACAGCTTTGGGTGGCGAACCCTAGCAATAGCCACGAGCTGATCCACGGGCTCGGCGGCGTCTTGTAAGTTTCTGTCTTCTTTTCTTCTCTTTTATTTTCTAATTAGAGTTATAGTGTACTGATTAGGTAAATTGCATGTGAATTGTAGTTTATATGAAGACATATGGAATGTTAGGATCCATTTTGACAATAACGATCTGTTAGAGAGGAAGCTAAGCGGTTCAGATGTGACATATCTGAATATGGTTGCATTGATGGAAACACAAGGCTTTAGTATTGATGATTCACTAATGTTTTACATGGAGACCCTAGGAGAGCAGGGCTTGGATTTGGTTGATAGTAATGTTAAACTACAGTTGATCAAGAGGTAGAATGAGGAGAGTTTGGTGCTTAATTTGCTATTTAGGGCTTGTCCACCAGCTGTCAGTGTAGCACAGAAGGGTTTTGTAGAGAAGCAAAATTTAGATCCAATTGTTTATTCTGAGCCTGTTGTTTATGATCTGGCTGATCCTCCTGTTTATGCTGTTGATCAGCAAGGTGTTGCTTATGAAGGTCAGAGTAGCTGCTCTATTGCAGCAGTAGGTCCAGCTATTTTAACACAAGAGAGCAGGAGTGTTCTAAATCCAAAGTTAAAAGAAGTTGTGGAAGAAGAACAAGATGGCTATGATGGCAGTTATGTATCTTCATCTGAAGCGCAATATGATAGTGACAATAACCCTTATTATATGGGGGATTTAAGGCCTAACTAGAATGAGGAAATGAGTGATGCTGAAGACATGGAGATGGAAGAGGGAAATAGACAGAGAGAGGAAGAAGTACAAGAACTAGATGAGGAAGAAACAGAGGATGAATAATCAGAAGAAGAAACAGAGGAGGAAGAACAAGTGCATTATGAGGGTGACACAGAGGTTGAGGAATTATTTGATTTGGAGGATGATAACCCTATTGTTCCAGAAGAAGAAGAAAAAATATATGTGCCAGCAAAGAAGAAGCAGAAGCTGCAAGTAAGGAGGGTACCAACAACAAGGTCACATTGCAGTGTTTTAGAAGAAGTGCAACCTGATTGGAAACCATCATCAGATGAAGAAGATAATAGTTTACTGAAGGACAGTGAAGATGATGGGTTTCAGCCACTAGCATTTGTGCTACCTCAAAGAAGGAAGAGCAGGGCAAAGAAGAGGCCACCTAGAGTATGGTACAATGAGGATTTGGAGCAACCACACCAACAACTACAACTGCATACGTGTTTCAGAGATCAACATTAATTCAGAGATGCTTTATTGAGCTTGCACATCACTCAGTGCAGAGACTTCAAGTATCACAGGAACTCAGATCAGAGGATCATTGTGCATTGCAAGAATTCACAATGCAAGTTCTGCATTGTGGCAGCTGTTATAAAAGGGGAAAACACTTTTGCAATTAAGAAGATGAGAATACAACACAGTTGCCCTAGTTCTACTGAAACAACCAGGGTAAATGCCAAGTGGCTTGCAAAGAAATATGAGCCACTATTCAGATCTGATGTCACTATTAGCATACATACACTTATTGATGCCTGCATGGAAAAGTATGGTGTGGATGTGCCCAAGGCTATGGCATATAGGGCAAAAAACCTAGCTGTTGAGGCTGTGTTGGGAGATCATCAGAAGCAATACCCAAGGCTCAGAGACTATGCTCAGACTGTCATGGATACAAACCCTGGGAGTAGAGTTGTAGTCACTACTGTAACTCCAAGAGCCACTAAAAAAATTCCACATCCAGGACCAAGATTCCATGCCATGTTTTACTGCATCAATGGAGCAAGGGAGGGATTTCTACAGGGGTGTAGACCATTCATTGGTTAGTTTATTTGAGCTTGTACACTACTTTGATGTTGTTAGTTTCAATAGCTTGCACATATAAATGCATTTAACATGTTATGTTTACTTCCTATTTTAGGTATTGATGGATGTTTTATCAAGCTGACCACTGGTGCACAAATCCTTGCTGCCACTGGTAGAGATGGCAATAACAACATAGACCCACTGGCATTTGGCATTGTTGGACAAGAGGACAAAGCAAACTAGTGTTGGTTTCTACACCAACTGAAAATTTGTCTTGGAGGAGAAGTTGGACAGTATGGTCCATATACTATAATGTCTGATAGACAGAAGGTATGTGTATCCACCTTGCATTGCCTGCTAAATATGTGTTTACATGTCTATTAGACAGTAGCTTAGCTGTTTAAATTGTGTGCACCAGGGGCTACTGTATGCAGTGAATAGAGTTTTTCCTAACAGTCATCAAAGATTCTGCTTAAGACACATATATGCGAACTTCCAAAATGCTGGCTTTAGGGGGGAAGATCTTAAGAAGTGCATGGATAATGCCAGTTATGCCTATAATGAACACAAATTTAATAAAGCAATGGATGATCTCAAAGCTGAGAGTGAGGAAGCTTGGCAGTGGCTTAGTGCAATACCCAAGAAAACATGGGCTAGGCATGCATTTGATACAAATTGCAAGACTGACTTGGTTGTCAACAATTTGTCTGAGGTGTTTAACAAGTACATCCTAGATCATAGGAAAAAAACCA
Source organism: Thinopyrum elongatum (assembly GCA_011799875.1). Taxonomy (NCBI): domain Eukaryota; kingdom Viridiplantae; phylum Streptophyta; class Magnoliopsida; order Poales; family Poaceae; genus Thinopyrum; species Thinopyrum elongatum. Next base: position 559,872,842 of record CM022302.1, read on the forward strand.
ATAAGAACTATGTGTGATGGCATAAAGGATAAGCAGATGGTTAGGTGGCACAGGAATAGAGAGAGTGGAAAGGAAGCTAGATGGGAGATCACACCACATTATAGTGAGAAGTTGGAGATTGAAAAGGAAAGGGCCAGGTACTGCAAACCCATTCAAGCAGGTGTTAACTTGTGGCAAGTAACTAGTGGGGAGCAAACACATGCTGTCAATTTGGAACTTGAAACCTGTGGTTGCAGAAAGTGGGACCTCAGTGGCATCCCATGTAACCATGCCATCTCAGCAATTAACAAGGCAAAAAGGTTTCCAGAGGACTTTGTAAGCAAATTTTTCAAGAAACCATATTACTTGGCAGCATATGAACCAATGATATATCCTGTCCCTGGTGAGCATGACTGGACAAAGACCCCAGGTCCAGACATAGTACCACCTGCATTTAAAGTGAAGAATGGAAGAAAGAAAGAGAAGAGGATAAAGGAAAGATTTGAAGTTCCAAAGCCAAAGTCCACCTCAAGAATGGGGACTATAACTTGTAGCAATTGTGGATTACAAGGGCATAAATACACAAGCTGCCTTAAACAGTTGAAACCTGAGTTGGCCTTGAGAAAGAACAAACATGTGGTAAGCCCCTTTGAACTAGTTCTTCAGTTTGATGTTTCTATAAATTACCTTTCTCCCTTGTACATTTCTTACTTGTAGTATTATTAACTGTGTTTCCTTTGAATTGTTTTCCAAGCCTGCTGCAAGGAATTCACAAGAAAGAGGTGTTGCTCCTACAGCTCCTGCAGCAACACCTAGAGCTGCTGCAGCAACACCTAGAGCTCCTGCACCAACACCTACAGCTCCTGCACCAACACCAAGAGCTGCTCCAGCTGGAGGAAGAACTGGAAGTGCTGCTGGTAGAGATGGTGGAAGTGGTGCTAGTAGAGGTGGTGGAAGAAGGGCTGGTGGTGGAAGAGGAACTGGAAGAGCATCTTCTAGTGCTCAATCTTCTGCTGGGAGCGGTGCTCATTCTTCAAGGCCATTCTCTGCCCCAAGGAAGTATGGTGCCTCAACTTCTAGTGCTCCTCCACCAACTGATGGTACACACACTGGATGGATGGCCTGGTTCAATCCTAGTAGAGGTGGCAGAAGGTCATGATGTGCCATGCAAACTTCTGCTGATGCTACAATGTGCACCTGCTACAATGTGGAATGTTATCTTTTGGTTTGATGTCACTCCAGTAACTTGTGCTGCTGCTACAATGTGCTTTATTTTGGTTTGATGTCACTCCAGTAACTTGTGCTGCTACTACAATGTGCTTTATTTTGGTTTGATGCCACTGCAGCAATTTGTGCTGATGCTACATCGTGCTTTATTTTGCTTTGATGCCACTGCAGCAACTTGTGCTCATGCTACAATGTGTATTGTTTAGAGTTTGATGCCACTACAATGTATTTTCTTTTGGGTTTGATGCCACTAAAGCAACTTGTGCTGATGCCAATGGATAACTTGATGGTTCTGTTGGGGATTCTGTTCATGGATTGATGGCACTGGGGTGGATAACTTGATGGTTTATGTTTATACTTTAATGGCATTGTTTTGCTATTTGGTCATGTGGATGAACCAACCTAACCTAACCATTAGGGTTTACGGTGGCTTGGGGTCGACGGAACCACTAAAACCTAACCTTTAGGGTTTACGGTGCCTCAGGGTCGATGTAACCACCTAAACCTAACCATTAGGGTTTACGGTGGCTAGGGGTCGACGGAACCACCTAAACCTAACCATTAGGGTTTACGGTGGCTCGGGGTCGACGGAACCACTAAAACCTAACCTTTAGGGTTTACGGTGCCTCGGGGTCGACGGAACCATCTACACCTAACCATTAGGGTTTACGGTGGCTAGGGGTCGACGGAACCACCTAAACCTAACCATTAGGGTTTATGGTGGCTAGGGGTCGATGGAACCACCTAAACCTAGGCTTTAGGGTCTACGGTGGCTCGGGGTCGACGGAACCACCTAAACCTAACCATTAGGGTTGATGGTGGCTAGGGGTCGACTGAACCACCTAAACCTAACCATTAGGGTTTATGGTGGCTAGGGGTCGACGGAACCACCTAAACCTAGGCTTTAGGGTTTACGGTGGCTCGGGGTCGACGGAACCACCTAAACCTAACCATTAGGGTTTATGGTGGCTAGGGGTCGACGGTGTTGGGGAACGTAGTAATAATTCAAAAATTTCCTACATGTCACCAAGATCAATCTAGGAGATGCTAGAAACAAGTGAGAGGGAGTGCATCTTCATACCCTTGAAGATCGCTAAGCGAAAGCGTTACAAGAACGCTGTTGATGGAGTCGTACTCGCGGCGATTCAAATCGCGGAAGATCCGATTCAAGCGCCGAACGGACGGCGCCTCCACGTTCAACACACGTACAGCCCGGGGATGTCTCCTACTTCTTGATCCAGCAAGGGGAGAGGAGAAGTTGAGGGAGAGCTCCGGCAGCACGACGGCGTGGTGGCGGTGGAGCTCGTGGTTCTCCGGCAGAGCTTCGCTAAGCACTACGGAGGAGGAGGAGTAGGAGGGGTGAGGGCTGCGCCAGGGGCAAGGGGTGCAGCTCCCATGCACCTCCCCACTATATATTGGGGTGGAGGGGGCTGGTTTCTTGCCCTCCAAGTCCATTGGGGCATTGGCAAAGGTGGGAGGAAAGAAATCCCATCCTTTCCCTTCCCCACCGATTGTTATCCCCCCTTTTTTAGGGATTTTGATCTTATCCCTTCGGGATATGATCTTATTCCTTCTAAGGGGGGATCTTGGTGCGCCTTGACCAGGGGTGTGGGGCCTTTCCCCCACTACCCACGTTCATGTGGGTCCCCCCATGCAGGTGGGCCCCACTTCGGAACCTTCTAGAACCTTCCCGGTACAATACCAAAAAATCTCGAACATTTTCCGGTGGCCAAAATAGGAGTTCCCATATATAAATCTTTACCTTCGGACCATTCCAGAACTCCTCATGACGTCCGGGATCTCATCCGGGACTCCAAACAACTTTCCCATAACAACTCTAGCGTCACGGAACCTTAAGTGTGTAGACCCTACGGGTTCGGGAACCATGCAGACATGACCGAGACACCTCTCCGGCCAATAACCAATAGCGGGATCTGGATACCCATATTGGCTCCCACATGTTCCACGATGATCTCATCGGATGAACCACGATGTCGGGGATTCAATCAATCCCGTATACAATTCTCTTTGTCCATCGGTATGTTACTTGCCTGAGATTCGATTGTCGGTATCCCTATACCTTGTTCAATCTCGTTACCGGCAAGTCTCTTTACTCGTTCCGTAACGCATGATCCCGTGGCTAACTCCTTAGTCACATTGAGCTCATTATGATGATGCATTACCGAGTGGGCCCAGAGATACCTCTCCGTCATACGGAGTGACAAATCCCAGTCTCGATTCGTGCCAACCCAACAGACACTTTCGGTGATACCTGTAGTGCACCTTTATGGTCACCCAGTTACGTTGTGACGTTTGATACACCCAAAGCATTCCTACGGTATCCGGGAGTTGCACAATCTCATGGTCTAAGGAAATGATACTTGACATTAGAAAAGCTCTAGCAAACGAACTACACGATCTTGTGCTATGCTTAGGATTGGGTCTTGTCCATCACATCATTCTCCTAATGATGTGATCCCGTTATCAACGACATCCAATGTCCATGGTCAGGAAACCACAACCATCTATTGATCAACGAGCTAGTCAACTAGAGGCTCACTAGGGACATGCTGTGGTCTACACATGTATTACGGTTTCCGGTTAATAGAATTATAGCATGAACAATAGACAATTATCATGAAAAAGGAAATATAATAATAACCATTTTATTATTGCCTCTATGGCATATTTTCAACAGACGGAACCACCTAAACCTAACCATTAGGGTTTATGGTGGCTAGGGGTCGATGAAACCACCTAAACCTAGGCTTTAGGGTTTACGGTGGCTCGGGGTCGATGGAACCACCTAAACCTAACCATTAGGGTTTATGGTGGCTAGGGGTCGACGGAATCACCTAACCCTAACCATTAGGGTTGATGGTGGCTAGGGGTCGACGGAACCACCTAAACCTAACCATTAGGGTTTATGGTGGCTAGGGGTCGACGGAACCACCTAAACCTAGGCTTTAGGGTTTACGGTGGCTCAGGGTCGACGAAACAACCTAAACCTAACCATTAGGGTTTATGGTGGTGGGGGGTCGACGGAACCACCTAAACCTAACCATTAGGGTTGATGGTGGCTAGGGGTCGACGGAACCACCTAAACCTAACCATTAGGGTTTATGGTGGCTAGGGGTCGACGGAACCACCTAAACCTAACCATTAGGGTTTACGGTGCCTCGCGGTCGACGGAACCACCTAAACATAGGCTTCCAATGCATGATATAACATAACCATCTAATATTACAGTGCTAACCTAACCATCAAATTGTCTTCCAATGCTAACATAATCATCTAATATAAAACCTAGTGCATGAGAAATCATAAATTTTAGTCTACCAATCATGGCACAGAATATTGAGTCACTATATAACATAATAATCTAAGCATCTACTATATCTGATTAGTCTTCCAATGCATGATATATCATCAGTTTTAGTCTAGCAAACATAACACACAATACTTACTGGAGTTCAACATATTATAAGGTACACAACCATTGTTCACAATACATAGTGGAGTTCAGATGCATAGTTCATCCTTTTCTCACAAAAGGATGAAAAGCATATCTACTACATACATACACAGCCATAGTTCACAATTAGTAGAGCCATACACTACACAACCATCATTCCCAAAAGGTCAGCATTGCCCACTAATCTCATATTCATCTTCTTCACTTCTCTAAGATGGCCTGGATCTCCTTGATATTCTCCTTCAGCTTCTCCTCTGCCTTCATCAGCACAACAATCTGAAGCTCTAGCTGCCCCTTCTCTTCACCATGCTTTTCCTTTCCCTTAAGCAAATCAGCAACCTGAAACTTCAACTCTAGCTTATCTTGGGTGAGCTTCTCCTCAGACTTTGTGAGCTCTACATTCTTCAACTCCAAGTTCATCTTAGCTTCACTAAGCAATTGCTTGTCTGTCATATTCTTCAACTTCAAGTTCTGGATGACTGTTGCTTGAGCTCTTGTCAGGTTCACCAGCAGTTCATACTTCTGATTAAGCTTCTCAGACTCTGCATCTTTCTTTGCCATCTCTGCCTTCATATCAGCCACCAGTTCACTTCTGCATTGCTGCTGATATGTAATGTTAGACTCCAGATATTTGAAATCCACCACCCTCTCCTCCTGGAAGCTCATAAGCTCATGCACATCTTGGACTAACTTGTCATAGTTGGCCTCCAGCTTGTTCTTCTCTTCTGTCAGATGGTGAATAGTTAAAGCACTTTCAAGATTATCATTCACCCTAGCACTCTTGCTATCTTCAACCATTGCCCACAGCTTCAACAATGCATTCTGCATTGTTGGGGGTCACTGGTGATCAACCCATTCAACAAACCCACAATTCTCCCCTTCCTGCAAAAAGAGCAAAAAGAGAAAAAAAAAACAAGTTAGTTCATACCACAGGTAAATAAAGAAGAAGAGCAATAGCACTGTTTTTCCTTTCTACATTGGTATTAACAAATGCATCACTTATTCCAAATTACAGCACCACTCAGCTACACTGGTAATTGTACCTACCCACTAAATAACAGCATGAGCATCCATAAATTGTAGCACCACTCAGCTACAGATTTGAACTAGATTTTGGTAATCAGCTACAAAACAAGAGCAAGCTCAAACTGCAAACTTGGTGAACTGCCAAAGCATATGCAGTACATACTATCCATTCAACTGAATATTTGTAGCATTTAGATACATAACAGCAGGTGCATCCCAACATAAAAGTAACAGTTCTCCCAATATTTAGTACCATACAGGAGCTAAAGTAACAGCAACATAATTAATAGTAGCACTGTCATTCAACAACATAAAAATGCCACAACAGCAACATAAAACCTGTAGAAGTCCCAAACTGAATATTTCACATGATAGCAAGAACAATGCCACTGCAAAATAACAGTACCACTGTCATTAAACTACAAAAGCTACTGCTGTGCAAAAGTGAATAATCAGCCCTAACAAAATGACAGTAAAGATTCCACTGCCAACCTAAATATGCCCTAATAATCAGCCCTAACAACTATGCCCTTATACTGATGTTCAATATGCCACTGTCAAACCAACAATAATATGACACTATCAACCTAAATATAATATCCCACTATCAGCCTACAATTCATACCGGCTCTGCACATGCTAAGAACCTTCTGCCTGTGTCTGTTCCTTCAAATGCGACAAGCCTCTCAGATGCCTTGCCGTGCTTCTCACATGGGGACATCATATCCAGCTCAAGCCCCTGCACTACCAGAATCGCCCCCTATGCCGACGGCCTAGGCCGTCGGCATAGCCCTGATTCCCGTCGGGACAGGCCTATGCCGACGGCCCCCGTCGGCATAGGGCCGTCGGCAACATATCCGTCGGCATAGCCCGGGAGGCCATCGGCATAGAAAAGCCATCGGCATAGATCCTATCCCGACGGTGTCCGTACATCTATGCCGACGGCCACGGCCGTCGGCAACGTCCCCGGCTAACGGTGGCCGCCGTCAAGTGCTGACCAACAACTATGCCCTTTTTTCTGTTTCTTTTCAGCTCAATTCATTTGAATATATACAGCATATATAAGAATCATACAGCAATATATGCATCACATAACAATAAGGAGCAGCATCACACAACAAATGCATCATCACACAACATAAGAAGCATCGCAAACCATAAACATATAAGTATCATCACCACCAAGCATATAAGAATCTCACAAACAACAATAAGTAACATCACAAGCATATAAGTATCAGCACCACCAAGACCGCCACAAGTCACCCAAAGGCTTAAGCGCCAGGACGTCGAGCACCGCCAAAGTCGTCACCGCCAAGTCCGCCGAAGCCAAGGTCATCAGTGCTAGCGGCAGCGCTACCGCCAAGACCGCCACCGCCTCCGCCTCCGTGGATCGGAGTGACCGGGCTTCGTGACTCGGGAGTACTGCGAAGACCACCACCAACGGTAGATCCACCGGTTCCCTGGATGTTGAAAAGACATGTTAAGGGGATATATGACTGTGTTGAATAAACGATATGCTTTGGGTGAATAGATTGAGGATGAACTAACCGGCGAGGGGCCAGAGTTCTGTGCCAGAAACTCCTCAAAGGTAAGCAGCCTTGGTTGTGGTGGAGGAGATGGTGCTGGTTGCAATTGAGGAACCTTACCGGCCGCCATTTCCTGAAGAGTGTGCTGCATCATGCGATTGTTCTGATCATGGAATGCAAAAAGGCTCTCGTGCCACACCATGGTCTCCTGGCGTGTGTACTCCATGTAGGCCTACGGTATGACATGATGGAACTCATAAAACTACTCAATGCGGAAAATAAAGTGAGCAATGAAGATAAGAGGGAAAATACTTATAGATTGCCGCTCCTGAAAGAGGGACTGTGACTGCGCACTGGTCATGGGCGTGCTCGTGCGCTGGCTCAGGCTCGGGTCGATAGCTCGAAGCTGTGTGTAGGAGATAGAAGGAGTGATCACCGCATCCAGAACAGCCTCCCGACCGTGCTTCTTGGGACCCATGCCCACCACCACCTATCGTCCAGATCCGCTGCAATGGGGTCAGGTGTGCCAGGGTGTAACCTCAGATACCCATCGGAGTAGGCCTTCTTCCTCTGCGCGGTCTTGCCGTAGTACTTGGGCTCGCCAGGCTTGGAGCCCTTCCGCGTATGGGCGATCTCCCACGCCTCCATGTGTGAGAGCGGCCGCTTCTGTTTCTCCTCCTGCACCACCAAACAGAGGTTAGTCATACATAAGAAAGTGACGGTAAATAGAAAAAGAAGAATGTTTAATGAGGTTAGTCATACCTAAAGTGTCTTGTGGAGAAAGTGGTTTCGGTTTCCCTGAGCATGTACTCCCTCTTTCCCTCGGTTAGCCTTGTTTTTTATGCTCATAGCCGCCCAGGCTCCATCCTTATCACACCAAAGATCCACCAATGCCTCCCAGGACTCGTCTTTTCCATAACACCAATTTGGACACACCTACATAATGAAAGCATAATGGCATGTCAACACAAAACGGTGAAATGTACCACAAACATCGGAATGAATAATCTTTTATACTTACCGCCAAGTACTCATGCCTCTCCAAGGTAAAGCCCATCCTCCGTGCTTCTTCCTTGGTCATCTTCACACCAAGAGCGTCGTGATAGTATGTCGAGATGGCCACATAGCGCACCTCGTACTGGAGCTGGCGGGCCTTCTTCTTGGCTTGGCGCAGCACGATCTGGTCGGCTCTAGCCTTGAGCTCCGGAAGAACTCGATAGAATTTCTACAATAATGCATGAAACAAGAATGGAAGAAGCCATGAGTTAAATCATTCATGAAACTAGAATGGACTTGTGCTTCTGAAGAGAACTCACCCAGAAAGTAGTGATCACGGCCTTGGCATGGGTCTCATGGTCCGCGTGGAGGGCCGCTTCCCAGTGGTCCTAGCTCGTGGCCAAAACCCGACGGTCCGGGTGCCTGACTGGATCCGGACAGTACAGCCCCGGCCAGTGTAGCTTCAGCAAGATGGTGATGAGGCCGTTGGGAATACGGGCCCCTTTAGGATATATCCAGTTGCTGCAAAAGAATGAAATTGAAGCATGTGACAAGCAAAATAAATAACTACCGGAATGAAATTATTATAAAGTGGCACTTACTCTTTCCCCGTGGGCTCAATAAGCCACTTCTGCTCCTCGGTAGCAGGAATCTGCTTTGGTAGCTTTGCGTTACCACGCAGCCACCCCTTGTTGCCAACCCCCTCCCCGCCACCACCCTCCTCCTCGCCTGCCTCCACCTCCTCCTCGTCCCCCTCCCCAACCTCCTCCTCCACCTCCTCCTCGGCCCCATCCCAAACCTCCTCCTCCTCCTCATCCTCCTCCTCCTCCTCGTTAGAGGGTACCTCACTAGAGGAGGGCCTCGAAGACAACACCCCTAAGTCGGTGAGGGTGCGCTCTTTCTGGCCACGACCCCCTGTAGTGGCTCTCCCCCCACCACCTCGCCCTCTAGGGGCTCTCCCCCCGCCCCCTCCTCCTCTACGGGCACCTCTCCCTCGACCTCCCTATGAGGAGTCATCGTCAAGTAGCTGGGAGGAAGGATTACGTGCTCGACCACTCCGACTAGGCAGGCCGACGACCTTGCGTAGGAAACCCACGCCGTCGGCCTTCCCCTTGCCCATGTTCCACGAACCTGCATTGAAAAGAGAATAAACAATTAGTACATTAATAAAATGAAGGAAAAGGCATAATAATAAGGAATAATAAACACATTAATAAAAAAGCATAAAAAGGCATATTCCTAAACTATAGAAAAAAAGACTTGAAACGTACATATGCTAGAACCCATATGAATCATCACTGTTGTAACCTCTTTCTCGGTCAGTCTCATCATCACTATCAATCATATCATCTTCGTTGTCTGACGGAGGTGGAGGCTCTTCCTCGTCATCAGCGTCTTTGTTTAACTTTTCTAGCATAAGTATGTCATTTTCATTGACAATGGTCTGACCATCATTCCATGCATCGTCGTCGTTTGGATCCACATCATCATCACCCAATGGTCTAGCGTCATCGTTTCTAACCACATCATCATCATCAGGTTGCTCTTGATAGTACACTCCCTCGTATGTCGTGGGGTTAATGTTGTAGTAATCATCTTCATTTGGGTCCGATAGCTTACCATGTGGCGACACCTTGAACACAACTTCCCAACCCTTTAGGTACTCTTTCTGGCATGGGTAAGGCAGATAATAAACTTGTGTAGCTTGGGTAGCCGCAATGAAGAGATCGGCTCCGGCATAGACATTTGATGGTTTAACTTCGACCAAACCAATGGAAGGCATATGTTTTACCCCCTCCAGCGGATCGAACCATCGGCATTTGAACACAGGCAGACTTAGGGTCTCGCGCCCCTTGCAGAATTTAATCTCGTATATATTTTGTACCCTTCCGTAGTAGTCTACTGAATTTTGACCGGTGGTGTACACTCCGGTATTTATAGTTTTGGGATTAGGCCGGCTGTTCTGGTGCTCCTCTGTATGGAAGCGATACCCATTCACATCATATTTTTTACATGTCATGACGGCAGGGTCAAAACCCATGGAAACCAATCTCAATTCATCATCCATAGATATGTTCGGATCTTTTCCCTACAAGTATAATTGAAATTGCTGGGTGCATTAGTTCGGTTAACTAATAAATGTTGAACTAGGTATTTAATAGGGGAATGTGGAAAATTACTTTCTCCATGAACCAAGCAACAAAATTTTTACGTCCAGGGTTTCCATGACGGAGAAGAGTAAGTGCCTCCGCCTCAGTAGGAGGATTCATTCCTGTCCATTCCTCTTGAACGAAATCACTAAAAGAAGAAAAGCGGTGTTAGACCGGTACTAAGTGAACATAGAACATGATGATGTGGAAGACATAAAGGAATGGTGTAGTGGTATTACCTCATCCACACTTCCTCAACTTCCTTGATGTTGTGCAAGATATAGAACATGAGGTCCTCCCACTCTTGTCATGGCATGTTATAAGATTTCGAGGCCCCAGCCCTCCCACCTTGCACGTTGAATAGATGGAGCCTGGGTTGATACTTGGGCTCTTCTATATTGTATCGAGGCACCTTGTTATGCAGATGGGGAACGTGGTCTGGATAGTATGATGTCCTGAGGTCTGACACCTCCTCTAGGATAACTGCCTCAGCTATGGAAGCTTCAATCTTAGCTTTGTTTCCACATTTCTGTCGGAGATGCTTGTTCTGTCTCTCAGGGTCGTACTGCCAGCGATTCTGCACAGGCCCCCCCAACAATACCTCGTTTGCGAGGTGCAGAATGAGATGTGTCATCGGAGTAAAGAAGCCTGGCGGAAAGATCTTCTCTAGCTTGACTATCAACTCCGGTGCCTTCTTATGCAATTTTTCAATCACGTCTTTACTTACTTCTTTAGCACAGAGCATGCAGAAGAAATGGCTTAGCTCGGCAAGCACTCGCCAGACATGCTCGGGGACATAGCCTCGAACCATCACCGGCATTATCCGCTCAATCCATACATGGTAGTCATGACTCTTCAGGCCGGTCACTTTGCCCGTTGAAAGATTGACTCCCTTACTTATATTCGATGCATAACCATCGGTGAACTTCAAAATGTGTTTCAGCCAGATAAGTACTTCCTTTTTTTCTTGTGTTTTAAGGACAAAGTCAGCATCTGGCTTGAACCAGTTTTTTCGACCGCCTGTGGGAGGCTTCATGTTTAGACGTGGTCTATCACAAATTCTCTGTTGATCAGCTCTAGCTTTAACGTCGTCCTTCGTCTTATCATGAATGTTGAGGATCATGCGGAAAAGGGACTCTGCGACATTCTTTTCAGTGTGCATCACATCTATGTTGTAAGGAAGTTTGAGGTCCTTGAAATAGGGAAGCTACGAGAAGGGGGTAATGTGAGTCCAGTTGTGCGTCTCACCATATCCCTCGAAGCCTTTGGCTTTGGCTTTGCCTTTGCCTTTGACTTTAGGATTGAGAGCTTTTAGCTGAGCAAGAACATCTGCCCCCGAAAATGTTGGAATCTCGGTTACTTCATGAACAACCCGGCCTTTCATGAAGTTCTTCTTGTCTTCCCCGTCTGGATGGTCTGGAGGGAGGAACTGTCGATGCAGGTCAAAGGCTACATACTTGCCACCCTTACTCAGCCAAATCATTCGCAGAGCCTGCATGCACACTGGGCATGGCATCTTCCCACTTGTACACCATCCGCAGAATAGAGCATAGCCGGGAAAGTCATGCATGCAATAGTGCAACCAAACTTTCATCAAGAAATTTCTCTGCAGATCCCGCTCGTATGTCAACCTCGGAAAGTACCAAGAATGGTCCACATCATCCACCAGCGGCTGCACAAACACACCCAATTGCTTCCCCAGGTATTCAGGCCCCAGAATGATGAGCGACAAGAACATGGTCTTGCGTTGCATTAGGGCACCGGGAGGGAGATTGAGCGGAATTACAAACACAGGCCAGCAGTTGTATGGATTGGACGACATACCATATGGATTGAACCCATCACCTGATATGGCTATTCTGACATTCCCAGCCTCGGCTGCTTCCTCGGGGTATTCTTCATCAAACGACTTCCATGCTTCGCCTTCCGATGGATGTACGATTTTATTTGGATTGTACCTTATACCTTCCTTGTGCCACTTCATCATTTTGGCAGACTCCTCCATGATGAAAAGGCGCTGCAGTCTTTCTATGAAATGGAGATACCGAAGAACCTTAGCGGGGATGGCTAGCTGCTTTTTCTCACCATCCTCACCGACCATCTCAAGGTATCGAGACGAACCGCACTCCCTATAGTACTTGTCATCCGCATACTCGTGCATAAACAAAAGGCAATTCTTCGGACAAACATCTATTTGCTCATAATCCATAGAGAGTGCCTTTATGATTTTTTTTGTAGCATACATGCTTTTCGGCAGTTCATGACTCTCAGGGAGGCTGTTAGCCCATACTCCCAGGAATGCTTCGAAGCATTTCTGGCTACAGCCGTACTCAGCCTTGACTGCAATCAGTTGCGAGATGGCATCCAGCTGAGATATTTTTGCACCCGCATAAAGAGGTTTTTTCGACGAGGCCAAGACCTCCAAGAAGGCCTTTGCGGTTGCCTCCGGCTCCTCTGGTTCATTCTCTGAAGGTGTCGCATGTGCCGTTTCTGCAGCAATGACATCATCTAGCATGTCCCTAACCCCGTCGTCCGCATAACCATCGATGCGTTGTCGCATCACCACCTCTCTACCACGGTCCTGCTCGGCTAAGTTTATCGGCGGCATGTCAAAGTTTGGCATGTATCCGTGCGTGCGAAGGTGGTCAGTCATGTCCTTCTGATTTCTATGATGACGTTTGGCATATCTCGCACAGGGGCATGGTGGGATAATTCTCATTGGACTACGGAATATCTCCTTCAAATACACATCGGTTTTTGCAATCCACTCTGATGTTTCTCGATTCCGACGGATAAAACCATTGTACATCCACTGATTATCTGCCATCCTCTGCTTTATTGGGAGCCACACAACTAAATTAAGGATTCATATAAATTAATCATATCAAATTTTCATTTTCTACCTCGTTGACGGCATTGAAACCACCTACATCTCTAATAGGTAAAGATGGGTCCTAATCCCACCCGAGGATGTGTAGATTGAGTACGTTCTCCATTCTACCACGTTCCGAGACAAAATTTCGGCAGCACCTCCCCGCTGTTCTCCAGATACATGTCTCGGCAAATAGCCGAGAGAATGTGCTCCAGAGAACAATGGGGAGCCGCCGCCGAAATCCTGTCTCGGAACAGGGTAGAACATGGAGAACGTACCCAATCTACACATCCTCGGGCTGTCCGTGGAAAACGCTGGACAATCCGAAAGAGCTGCGGTGATAAATATGCAATTGAATGCATATTTATCGATGCAACCCTTTTGGACGGGAGACGCCTAGGTTACGCGACTTGACGAGAAAAGAAAATCTAGTGACATGAAAAAGATGGAGGAGGAGATGGATTTGTAGCTCACCCTCGGCTGTAGGGGAAGTAGTCAAACAGCAGAGGGATGCTCAGGGACCAACGCGTCGGACGACGGTCACTCCGATGAAATGCGACACCACAAAGCCTGCAAATTCCATCGCGACAAAAATTTAGAACATCACAACTCATAGAGCATATTTAAAACATTTAAACATGCATTCATTTATTTTTGCATCATGTAGTCAAAAAAACTAACAACATTAACAATATATTCATTATCGTCATCACATATTCATCATCATCATTATCATCTATTCGTCATCATCATCGAACCAATTTTTTTGCAAGATATGCAATATATAGCATCTCATCGAACCATTATTATCAATATATAGCATTTTAACAACATCTCAAATTGTAAGATACGCTTCATATAATTATTTCTTACATTCTAAATACCAAATAAATTCTACCTATCTAACTATCTATCTAATAAAAAAAAGAAAAAATGCCTAAAGGGCGATGCCGATTCCATATTTTTACTACCTATCTAACTATCTAACTATCTATCTAACTACCTATCTAACTATCTATCTAAGTACTTATCTAACCATCTAGCTACAAAATTACTAAACAAAAAAACTAAAAGAAAATACATTAAAAAAATCACCTTCGAAGAGGAAATCGAGCCCCGGCAAGGGACGGTGAGCTGCAGCAGAGGACGCCGGCCGGAGAAGAAGAGGAACCGCGGAGGGGCGGCGCCGCGGTCGCCTGGCACAAGGGAGGGCCGGCCGCGCGCGAGGAAGGGTCGAGGGCGGGGCGGCCCGGGCGGGTGCGGGGACGAGGCGGCCCGAGCGTGGCCGGGCACGGGGCAGCCCGGGCGGGCGCGGGGACGGGGCGGCCGGCCCGGGCGGGGGAGATCGAGGGCGGCGCGGGAGGAGCGAGCGGCGGCGTGGGGAGGACGGCCCGGGGACGGGGCGGCCGGCCCGGGCGGGGGCGGGGACGGGGCGGCGGCGGGGCAGATGCGGGCGGCGGCGACGGGGGAGATCGAGGGGCGGCGCGGGTGGAGCGAGCGGCGGCGTGGCAGAAGGGGGCGGCGGCGGCGGGGCAGAAGGAAGTGAGCGAGCATCGAGAATGAGTGGTCGGGAAGGGGGTGGGGCGCCCGAGTGGATAAGGGCAGGGCTATGCCGACGGCTTAGCCGTCGGCATAGCACTGGCCTTATCCGGTAGGGCCACGTGGCCACCTATGCTGACGGCCAAGCCGTAGGCATAGGTTTTTTTATTTTTATATTTTTATTTACATTAACTTTAATTTATTTTTTAAAAGTGCTACATTTTTTTAATGTATCCACTATCCTTCCTCCCCTTCGAAGACCCTGTGCGATATTTCTGTGGCATAGACGCCCTCCCCTCACACTGGACTAAACCCTAGCCAACGCGCATGATTCACCATTCAAGTGACGGCGGCATTGCCGTCTGTGGAGGGAGGCCACACCCCGGAGCCTCATTTTCGAACGTGCGATGTTTCGGTGGCATAGCAACATCCCCGAACACAGTCTGGACCCAACCCACCACTAGATTCCCTCCGGTTCTACCGTACCCACACGATTCCCCCTCCAAGTGACGGCGGCACTGTCGTCCGTGGAGGGGGCCACACCACGGAGCCCCAAGACGGGCGTCTACGCATGCCACAACACTTTCACACATGCATCAGGACCCATGCGATGTTTCGGTGGCATAGCTACACCCCGAAGGCCACCCCGATTCCCAGTTGACCTGGAGATCTAGCCCTTTGACTTTCACCGGACGGGCTTTGACCGGTGGACCTTTTCACCTGGTTGCGATAGGTCAGCCCATAGCAACATCCCCGAACACGGTCTGGACCCAACCCACCACTAGATTCCCTCTGGTTCTACCGCACCCGCACGATTCCCCCCTCCAAGTGACGGCGGCACTGCCATCCGTGGAGGGGGGCCACACCACGGAGCCCCAAGACGGGCGTCTACGCATGCAACACATCACTTTCACCACATGCATCAGGACCCGTGCGATGTTTCGTGGCATAGCTACGCCCAAAGCCACCCACGATTCCCATTTGACCCGGAGATCTAGCCTTTTGACTTTCGCGGACGGCTTTGACCGGTGGACCTTTTCACCTGGTTGCGATAGGTCAGCCCAAGCAACATCCCCGAACACGGTCTGGACCCAACCCACCACTAGATTCCCTCCGGTTCTACCGCACCCGCACGATTCCCCCCTCCAAGTGACGGCGGCACCCGTACGTGGAGGGGGGCCACACCACGGAGCCCCAAGACGGGCGTCTACGCATGCCACATCACTTTCACACATGCATCAGGACCCGTGCGATGTTTCGTGGCATAGCTACGCCCCGAAGGCCACCCCGATTCCCAGTTGACCCGAGATCTAGCCCTTTACTTTCGCGGACGGCTTTGACCGGTGGACCTTTTCACCTGGTTGCGATAGGTCAGCCCATAGCAACATCCCCGAACACGGTCTGGACCCAACCCACCACTAGATTCCCTCCGTTCTACCGCACCCGCAGATTCCCCCTCCAAGTGCGGCGGCATGCCGTACGTGGAGGGGGGGCCACACCACGGAGCCCCAAGACGGGCGTCTACGCATGCCACATCACTTTCACACATGCATCAGGACCCGTGCGATGTTTCGGTGGCATAGCTACACGCCCCGAAGGCCACCCGATTCCCAGTTGACCGAGATCTAGCCCTTTGACTTTCGCCGACGGGTTTTGACCGGTGGACCTTTCACCTGGTTGCGATAGGTCAGCCCATAGCAACATCCCCGAACACGGTCTGGACCCACCCACCACTAGATTCCCTCCGGTTCTACCACCACCGCCACGATTCCCCCCAAGTGAGGCGGCACTGCCGTACGTGGAGGGGGGCCACACCACGGAGCCCCAAGGGCGTCTACCATGCCACATCACTTTCACACATGCTCAGGACCCGTGCGATGTTTCGGTGGCATAGCCAGTAACAAACACACGCCGAAGGCCACCCTGATTCCCAGTTGACCGGGAGATCTAGCCCTTTGACTTTCGCCGGACGGGTTTTGACCGGTGGACCTTTTCACCTGGTTGCGATAGGTCAGCCCATAGCAACATCCCCGAACACGGTCTGGACCCAACCCACCACTAGATTCCCTCCGGTTCTACCTCACCTGCACGATTCCCCCCTCCAAGTGACGGCGGCACTGCCGTACGTGGAGGGGGGCCACACCACGGAGCCCCAAGATGGGCGTCTACGCATGCCACATCACTTTCACACATGCATCAGGACCCGTGCGATGTTTCGGTGGCATAGCTACACCCCGAAGGCCACCCCGATTCCCCCCTCTAACCAGATTCCCTCCATGTCGACCGTTGCCCCCCTCTGTGAGGGGACAATCGATATACCATTGGGGTATATTTTTTGTTTAGATAAGGCACATTTATGTTGTGAAAAAAAAATATAAATAAAAAAACAAAATTTTAAAAAAAAATAGAGTTATGCCGACGGCGCGGCCGTCGGCATAGCTGCGCACACGGAGCTAAGATGCCACGGATCGATGATGTGGCACTGCACGCGGATTGATGACGTGGCAGAGGCATAGCTCTGCCACACCACGGGCCCTCTCTCCCTCGGATCGATGACGTGGAGACGACGTGGATCGGTGATGTCAGCAAATCTATGCCGACGGCCGCCGTTAGTCCCCGTTGGCGTAGCTACGACGCCGTCAAACGGTCGCCGCTGACCGGGTAGGTGGGCCCGTGCTATGCCGACGGCCTCATCTATGCCGACGGCCCCCCGTAGGCGTATCGCCAGCTGTCCCGACGGCCGTATTGTGCCGACGGCCCCCGTCGGCATAGATCGAGATATGCCGACGGCTATTCTACGCCTACGGCCTGCCCTTGGCCGTCGGCATATGTCTATCTATGCCGACGGGGGCCGTCGGCATAGATGAGGCCGTCAGCAACTAAGTAAATTCTGGTAGTGCTGGTAATCTGGATCTTTAACGCTGAAAGGGACCTGCAGAAGCTCGTACAAACAAAATGCCCAAATCAAAACCCAGCGAAATCAACCAAATCAAAAAGCCCCAAATCTGAAACCCTAACCCTAAACCTAGCTCAAGGAAACTCACCCGGTTAAGCCCGTCCATGGATGAGGTCGAGTGCATGTACGGCAGGCTGGACATGTCCTCACTGCTTTCGTCTTCGAAAACCATGGCGGGCGGCGGCGGTCCGGTCCGGCACTGCTGCGGGCGGCGATGAGGGCGGCGAGAGAGGAGCGAGGCGGGAGGCACGAGCGAGGAGGAAGAGAGTGGAGCACGGGCCGGTCCGGTTCGAGCCGGACCGCACCTATCGAGCGAGCAGGCGGGTGCCGATTCGCCAGCGTGGCAGCTGACGCGCGGGCCCGGGCGGTCAGTTCCAGCGTCAATACGTAGAAATACGAAGTTTAGCCCGATTTGCAACGATTCGCCCCAAACTTGATACTGACACTAAAAATTACCAAACTTGGTACCAATTCGCCACCGCCGCTCCAAACGTGGTACTATCGTGTAATTATCTCGTATGATATCTCTTTTATTTTGGTGGCTCGCGTTGAAAGCTTGACACGAAGCCGAGCCCAAGCAGGCGAGCACCGTGGTTCCGAGCGTCAAGATACTGGCCAGCTTCCTCAGATGCTTCCCCAGCATTGAAACGCTGCACATCGAGGTGACGCCACTCACATCCATTCAGCCAGTCGTTGTCGATTTGTCCTTCGTATCGTCGTTTATTTCTTAGTAGGTGAATGATTTGAACTAATGTCGACTGCGTTGATCTTTGCAGTCTCTCCTAGCCGATGGACGCACTAGAAAGCACAATGCCAAGTTCTGGCGAGCGCTCAGTCCTATCGAATGTCTCAAGTCACACGTCACCGAGATGATCGTCCATGAATTCTGGGGGGATCGAAGCGAGATGGAGTTCCTCAAGTTTGTCGACAGGAGCGCGAACGAGATGTCGTATTTGCTCGTCAGGACCACTGCAGAAATATTCGCTTCGGCGGATGAGATGGATGAGCTGATGACTAAAATGGAAGATTTTACGGACCGAGGGTGGGTCTGCGATCACTCCATAGTGGTGGTGGGGGAGCCTTTGGAGGAGAACCTCTGGAGTTTCGGCAAAGCGTCGGATCTCTCTGCTGACAACCCTTTCCAGTGTTGGTCCTAGTGTTCTGAGGTAACATGTACTTCTTGATCCCAGTGTTCTGAGGTAACATGTACAAGCTGGGCACTCTTCAGTTTGTAGGCATGGATGTTCCAAGGGAAGTGCAGATTTCAGCTAGCATGAGTAACTACAAGTGTTGAAGTTAGCAGAAACTATTGGTTCATTACATTATCTTCTGTGTGCGATTGACATAGATCTGTGTTTGTCGAGGTTGGTAGAAGTTGAGATGCCATATTACTTACTACCCTAACATTTGTCTCTGTAATGCTCCTTTTTCTGGGGTTCAGTTCAGCACCAGACAACATTCCATGGCCTGCAGCTAAGTAGATATTGTATATGCTGGCCAAGATCATGCATTCACTTCTGCTAGTTCAACTATCTAGGTTCCTTAAATAAATAAAATTACTGTCTAGGTGCACAACACAGTATGCAATGCTAGCTGGGTTGATGAACGAATTATCCAGTGCATCATGGTTACCAACATAGCTTGCTACTATGTATGTTTTTACTGGACTTTTCTTGCATGGCCTTACCTTCGTTTGCCGCATTTTTTGTTTGTGTGAAACCGATGATTTTGATCTATGCGGTGAACCAAATGTGTTGTTTGTTTTGTGAGTGTTGCTTTCTTACTGGTTTGCTAGTTTTCTTTGCAGACCTCAAACTTAGTTTGTCATATAATGTAATTTAAGCATCTTCATGAACCAAAGAATGAAATAATGGTCTCTGTTGTCACACGGAAACAAATCCTGGACTTCATGGGCCTTCATCTTAGAGCCATCTAGACCAATTGAATCCAAAGCAGAGTCCTGTGGTGTTCTTGATTCATGTAAACATTGACAAGATAATCTGATATTACTTTCTTTGATGATTCTTCTCTTTTCTTCAATAAAATTCAGTAGTATATGTGATGATCTGAGATTAATTACAACTGAAATTTAGTGGTCTAAATAAATCTTCAGATACTGAGCCACAAGTGACATCAGAAACATAAAGGTCCATCATTCTTCTATCAGCATGTTAAAACATTTTGTTCCTTCGATGTGATGTAATGATCCTCAATCGACATGATATGTGGAAAACAACAGTCATGAAAATGGAAACATCAAAAGATTTACGGACCATCACCATCAAACAGTAATTTTTTTCGATGTAATGATCCTCAAGCGGAGGATTTTCTTGTCAGGCACGACCCCTTTGGACCGGTGTCTGGCCTTCTGTCTCCTAGTACTCTTGCTTCGACGGCCCGGTTCCTCATCTTCTCTGTGTGCTCTGGTCTCTTCTCTTCTCTTCTCCTGCAATTCGATCGAGCGGACTGAAAATTTCAACCAATGGTGCCTTGATCTTCTCGTCCTGCCTGCTAAACTCTGCCTCAAAATAAAAAGCAGAAACCGCGACGAGAATTCAGTTGGAGTAGGGTGTTCTTTGCTGGTGTGTTAGGAGAAGACCTCCTGGTTCGCAGCTTCGCCTCGACTGACACCTTCTTGGTGTTCCTCTTCTCCCTAAAAGAGGATGGAGAAGGGCACCTTCTGAATCATTGCATTTGTATCACCTATTCTGTACTCTGCAATGCACAGGTTAATCATAGACAGGCATATGCTTTGATTCCAAGTGCAATAAAAGAAAATCAAAGTGCAACCAGTGCACTATATTGGTCTAGCGATTTCAATGGACGCTGAACATGACAGACATTCATTCATCCATGACACATTCAGAGGCTCGGGGCACATCTGATCTTGGACATGGACATTCTGCCATCGAAACACATTCAGAAATGAAAAGAACATTGCAGGTTTCTCTCTGCACACAACAGTGCGTCCATTGCATAGAATATTGCACTAGCCTGTTCTGATGAAATATCAAACTAACAACTTAAAATGATAGCTACAGTATCACTTCGACTGCCTAATTGCATGCAACTTAAAACAGAGGAAAGTAAAGTTTCTGAATGACATTGCCGAACCTCCAATCTCTTCACCAGTGAAAGCAATTCCTTCCATCAAACATTAGCACAAAAAACTCCATGTTTTATTACATAATAAAAATGGAAACAAATACAAGAGAGGTAATAGTACACTGCACTAATATGCAGTAGACAGTAGACAAACAGAGCATGCAGCTCTCACACAAACAGGCATGCAGAAAGTCCAAGTATGGGAGTAAAGATAATTAAAGCAAACACACACAAGACTGAAATAATTTGGCTTCAATGACGCATGAGACTGCAAGATGATGACTGGGCCTTCCTTCAGCCGCTTCTTTATTCAAGGATGATAGACGAGTCAGGCAAATACCGACCATTTGCTCGCGGAGTTGAAGCAGCAACAACAGCTCCATCTTTTTGGTGCCCAAGGCGTGGCTTGTGATTGAAATCAGGAAGGTTGGGGTGCTTTTCAAGTGCTTGTCTCACTGGATCTGGGTCGCAGTCACCATTGAGCTCGACATTCTTCAACTTGGGAAGGCAGAGCACTCCAGAAATAGACTCCATTTTAGCGAAGGACCACACAATCCTCTCGAGCTTGGGAACCGCTCCAGTGTTGAAGGTAATGTTGGTGATGATGTCGGTCATCGACGACCAAAGACTTGAGGCTCTTGAACTCTTCTTCCTTGAATGTGAGCCCGCTTCCGGCATATGAATTGCGCTGAAGCCTGAGGCAACGCAGAGCTGCAAGCTTGCCAAGGATGCGTATATAATCTTCCCCTAGGTAAGTCTCGCTCAATGTTATCTTGGTAAGTTGATTGAGCTCTGCAATCCAGATGAGAAGCCCACTTCTGATGCCGCTAATGTTCAGGCTCTGAAGAAGTTTTGGAGGCGAGGCTAATGTGACCGCCTCCTCTGCACCAAGAATATCCTCAGTTTTGGGTGGCTGGTTGATCTGGATTGACAAGGAGTGGAGGCAACCGTGTAATTTTTCAATCTGTTGGAATAGAAGACCCAAAACCACCTTTCTTACCATGGAGAATCACACCCAATTTCCTCAGCCGTAACAGTAGACCAACATCAGTTAAATCATTAACACTGTGGGAAGCTTCAACATGGGACAGTATCTCCAATTGTTCCATTCTTCTGATGCTGCTGGGAAGGCGCACAGCCGTAAAAAAATCCTGAGACCTATCAGAGCTGTTGCTTGGAGACTTGGCCTGGCCAGCAGGCAGATGCTTTAGCATTGGAAGCATGATTGATTTTGTGGCGAATGCCTGTACCGCTGTTTGCCGGATGTCCAAGGTCTCCAGACATTGCAGCTTCTCGATTTGCTTGGGTAGTTCAGTTATATCTGTGTTCCTGAGGCTTAAGTACTTCAGCAATATTATTTTACAGATGCTCTTCAAATGTTGCTTCTTTAAGCCTCTGCAGCCTTCTAGATCCAGCAACTTCATTAGCTGCCACTGAGATGACTTTGCCAAATATGGAAGAAATGCTACAATGCCATTGCCATCAGCTGCTTGCACGGAATGGTCGGCGTGAGATGCTTGCACCCCAGTTCTGCTGTGAATGGGAAGGTGGTGAACCAAATCTGGCGGTAGGTCGGTGTCCACAAAGTTCAGATCTCGAGCAATCTTGGTGATGACTTCACGAACAACAGGATATAATGTGCAGGCAGGGGTGGGCACTTTGACACCGAAAACCGAAAAACCAAACCGAACCAAACCGTATTAACCGATTTGACGGTTTATTTGTAGTTCGGTTTTACGGTTCGGTGTCACACTTGGTTGCTATTCGGTGTTTGGGGTTGCATTCAGTTTCCATCACTAGAAAACCATATTCACCGTAAAAACCGAAGTGAAGCGCAACAGTTAATAGCTCAGTAGGCTGATTGGCCTAATCCAATTGCTGGTCCACGCTTGTAGTATTTTTATATTTAATTAAATATATGGTTGTGGTGGACACCCGGCCGGCCGCACACAGTCACACGTACATCGTTGGCTTCTCGTAAATTCCAATCTCTCAGTACATGCTAAAAAAATCTAGTAACTCAATATAAGTAGTACGTAACACCATTCATGCTAGTGATTACTTTAATCTGTTTGAAATATTTTACTATTATTTTTGCATGCAACAATAGTTAAGGGCTAGTGAATCCTTCCAGCAAGTAGCTATAGTATTTCGATCATGGATCTTCTAGTATATCTATGTGTGCCTCATGAAACTAGATATTTTGTGCACTCTGTACAGTGTTTACCTCACTGAAGAGTCATGACACATAGATTGATGGGTGCATGTAGTTTGGTTTTCCGGTTAACCGAACAAACCGAACCGATATATTTCGGTTAATATGGTTTGGTGTTTAAATTTTGTGTGATTATTTCGGTGGCCATTTTTGTAAAACCGAAATTCAAAAAAACCGAATAAACCAAACCGTATTAACCATATAAACCGAACGCCCAGCCCTATGTGCAGGTCTTGACCTTGCCCATGTCACCAATCTCCCCAGGTTGAATGAGACCCCTCAAGAGGAGTGCATCGAAACAGCAATCAGCTTCATCTTCTGCACGATTCTCCCTTGACGTTATCAGGCCTTCAGCTATCCATCTTCTACACAAGGTTGTTCTCCTAATGTGGTCACCTTCTGGGAAGGAAGATAGGTACAACAAGCAGCTCTTGTACTTGGCAGGCAGGTCATTGTAGGAGATCTTTACCATTTGCTTTCCCACACTTTTGTTCGAGTCCCGACAACCACGTAAGGTTGCTACAAAGTTGTCCATCTGTGTTCTACCCCTTCTAGGGTTAACATACAGAAGATGTTGGAACATCTTCATTGCAAAGACATCAGGGTGACATAATTCTAAAATGTCTCCTATCCCATCTGCAGAATTGCCTGGACATCTAGCAAGCTCCATGGTTTTACTGTAGAAAACACCAAACAGACTTTGTGGTTTGAGGATTTTATGAGGTGACTCTACAAAACGAGCATACTCTGTGGTAATGACTATAGAGCTACCAGGAGAGCCATGAGCAGTAGCATGTAACACAGCAGACGTTATGCTATTCCATTCTTCCCAGAATAAGGGATCAACATCTTGAAGAATGATCAAGGACCGTTTACCTCTGAGATACCCCTCAAGTTTGTTGGTGAGTTGCCAGGCCTCATCCGCATCATCAATGACGCCCAGTGACATTTCCTTACTCTTCTCCGGTTCCACCCTGAGCACGTCTTCTTGTTCAGCTGGAAGGGGTGCCATTTGGTGCAGTATTTCATGCAGTAATTCGACCAAATTAAATGTGTAGCTATTGACCCTGACCAAGGCTTTGCAACTAAATGAGCTCATTTCCCGCTCATGAAGTTTCCGCGTGTAATAAGATTTGTGAAATAATGATCCACTTCACGCACTGAGCCGAAGTATGTATCCCAGGTCATAAGGAATATCCTCGGCTGTGATTCCCTGTTTGCCAGGTCTTCAACAGGTCCTTCCTCAGACACCAGGGACTTGATTGTATCATTGATGATTTTCTGTTCAAAAGCCTCTTTGTCGTCCGACCAAGAACAGTTGACAAGAAAAGCGTGTCTCCGAACATCTTCCTCCTCGGCCTCCGGTCCACGGGGGGCTTGTACGTCGTCGTCCATGAATATCGCATCATCTTGGTCAGCAGCCGGTGGCACGGTGAGACCGTACCTCAGCTTCTTGTCGCCCACGTCACGGGCCCTGACCTTGAGCTCACGGATCCGCGTCACGATCAGGTGCCGCTCCGGGATGGTGCGCACATAGCGGACGATGCGCCGCAGGTAGCCCAAGAAGCCACTGGCATGGCGGCCAGTGTTTGTGAGGCTGTGGATGTAGAGCTCGACGTTGCCCTCGCAGTCGCGGGTGAGGCCGACCACTTGTTTCATCCAAGCACGGACCTGGTGGTCATGGTGGTGAGCCTCGGTGAGGTGGAGAAGCAGGCCGTTCATGCTCTCCATCTCATCCTTGATGAACTCCATGTCGCCATGGAGGCCGCCGAGCAGCTTCGCCTCGTCGACGAGGATGGCGGTGAGGCGGCCAAGGAGCGAGTCGAGGGCACCCTGGGCATCCATCTTGCTTGATTTGGTGGAGGTGGTGTGCACTGCACATCAATGGAAGCGAATGGGAAGGAGATGTTGTATGGAAGGTATGGTTGGGACCTGCAACTGCAAGGCATCAAGTAAAGACGGCAACTTTGAGGATTAGTTTAATTATGGCTATATCTGAACTTGTACTTTCTCTATGCTGCGAGGTTTGGTATACCGTATGGAAGACACTAGGAACAACGATTTCTTCACGAAAGGCATATGATTCTTCTCAATTTCATAGGAATGGTGGCACTGTAAACACGCACGCTTGGGCTGTAGGAAGTCATATGGATTTCACTGAACAGGAAAGGAAGCCCCTTCCTTCTATCGATTTCAGATTCTGAGTAGGACCGAGGTGCCAGTCCGGGGCTCGTCGCCTCCATGCTGAAGAAGACCCAGAAGCACACCAGCCGCGTGCCGCAGATCCCCGCCGCCGGAGTCGGAGCCGAAGCAGGAGGATCGCGCCGCCGCCGCCGCCGCTGGAATCGAGATCGGTGAGGAAGTGCACCGCTTCATCGCCCTCCAGCGAGCGGGGTGGTGGAGCGGGGCCCGGATCCAAAGAAGACGGCGGTTAACGGGGGACGGGGGGTGAAGCAGCGGCAGGGAGCGACGGCGCGGTGGCCGGATTTTTTTTAGGCGATTTGGGAATGGGATTATTGGGGAACCGGTCGTGTCGCTGACTAGTGGGACCGACATCTTTGGACCCACCATCCATCGGCTCGTTTTTTCAACCGGGCACATTGACTGTTGGGCCAAGGCAGCACCATTTTTTTTAGGGAAGCGCTGTGATTCAGCCGGCCGATCCAGCACGGGCATCCGCCCCCTCTAGCGGGCGACGCGTGTCCCCTCTGGGGTCCACCCATTCTTATCCCCAGCAAAACCGCATCCACACGTTTCTCCACCACCGAGCCATCTTCTTCTCTGAAATCCCCTTCTATTCACGACCAACCCACAAGTTTGCCTTTTGATGGATGCCACACAAACGCCACCGCAGCTGCTGCCGCCTTCGGCCACCATGTTGCAAGTCTCCGCCACCCCCTCCGCCGTTGCTGCTCAACCATCTTTTTCAGATTTTTTGTCCAAAAGGACAACCTACCCAACGGAATTACCAGAAAAGACCCCGTCCGGATGGAATTGACAAAAAAGACCCCATAGGCCGTGGCGGCAGGCGCGGCAGCCGACACGTGGCACCTGCCGCCACGCGCCGGAGGCAGCAACACTGTTCGTTGTACTGTTCACGCAGGAGACGAGAAAAACAACGATGAGGCGAGCGAAGAGTACCTGATGCCTTATGCAGTGGCGGCAGCACTGTTCACGAGTGAGTGAACAGTAATTTCGAAAAAATAAAAAAAATAGCAGAAAAATTCAAAAAATTCTGAAATTTTGCATCCACTTAGAACACTCGATTGTCTTCGCTGCCAAAAAATTCCAGATTTTTCTGAATTTTTCTGCTATTTCTTATTTATTTTTTCGAAATTACTGTTCACTCATGCGTGAACAGTGCTGCCGCCACTGCGTAAGGCGGCAGGTACTGTTCGCTCGCCTCGTCGTTGTTTTTTCTCGTCTCCTGCGTGAATAGTGTTGCCGCATCCGGGCGTGGCGGCAGGTGCCACGTGTCGGCTGCCGCGCCTGCCGCCACGGTCCAGGGGGTCTTTTTTGCCAATTCCATCTGGAGGGGGTCTTTTCTGGCAATTCCGTTGGGCAGGTGGTCCTTTTGGACAAAAAATCTCTTTTTCACTGCAAGCCGGGTGACCATGCAACATCGACAGCAGCAGCCGCTGTGCTGGAAGCCGGCCGCACGGGCGCTGGTGGCCGCCGGACTGCACCGCCCGCCTCTGCGAGTCACGACGTCGTGGCGGCCGCGGCCGCCGTTCTACGTCGTCGTCGTCGTCTTGGAGGAGCATCTACGTCCATGGCTGCCGCCTCCTCAAGCTCAGCCGCAACCGCCGATGCCGCCGAGGCAACAGTTCCTGCAACATGATTTCTGTTGCAAAAAAATATTCTACAACATATCGTCTGTTGCAAAAAAAATCTACAGACATTTATGTAACATGATCTCTATTGCAAAAATTTCTGCAACGTAACCTTTGTTGCAAAGATTTCTGCAACACGGCGTGTGTTACAAAAATTTCTGCAACATTAGCTTTGTTGCAATGGTAGAGGGCACCAATCAGCCGCTCGATGGAGCTAAATCTGACGGCTCGCAACCCAGCCGATCTTTTAGAAAGATCAGCCGGCGGACGCGTAGCATGCCCCTTTTTTTAAACGGTGAAGGGTCCGGATCCAGGCTTCATTAGAAATTAAGAGGAACAGTACAACCCTTTTTTACAAAAGGACCCACAAGGAAAGTAAAAAATACAAACTAGTCCTTGTTTCTTCAAGAAGGACCCTCTAACACTGTGGTAGATTGCAATTCGGTCCTGTGAACAGGACCAAACTCCGAACCGAACCTATCGATGTAGGGGATGAGGCCACTTCGGTCAGTAGGTTCGCCGCAGCACCACCGCCGGCAACTCGCCGGAGGTAGAACATGCAGATGCCTGGGCGAGTCCAACCTACCTCCCTTGAGGCTCACCGGCCAGGAGGAAAAGATGGAGTCGTCATCGACTCCGCATGGTCACCATTCGACCAGAACGTGCAACAGCCAGCCGTCGGAGGTCGGCCATCGACCATCAAAGGTAGATCCTCTCCAAGGGGAGGAGAACTCCGATGGGCGTTGTAGCTCCAACAAGCGAACCACTGGAGATGAGCTCCAGAATTGGACTGGATCCACAACTCGGCGAAGATTTGTTCTTATCCTCTCCACCTCTCCCCTTCTACCTCCCTAGCAGCCAGAAGAGAGCGTGTAGGATAAAGAAACAGGCTCCAGATCAGGGAAACTTATAAGCAAGGCTTCAGATCTGCCCGGGCATCCATCTCCGGTGGCCACCGCTCCAGCCACCATGGCTGCAGCTAGGGTTGCGAGAAGAAGGGGCACCATGGCAAGATCTGGCTTACTCGGAAAGAGAACACCCCCTATTATAGATAGGAAGAGAGCCAAACCTCTCTCCCTCTCCCTTTCGGCGGCTGAAGTTGCTTGATGGTGGGGGGAGAGAGAGGCCAGAGACGAAAACGATGGCGAGGGGCTCAAGGGAGAGGAGAGCGGCACCAGGCAAGAGCGACAAAAAACAAAACCTTCAATCGTAGCACCATTTTGTGAAGATACATGCTGATGGGCTTGGTGTTGAAGCGCGACAATAAATTTAGAGTGAAATCTATTGTAAATTTTTTTTTCTTAAACATTACTATTTATTTTTTAAAGTACTAGTAATCATGCGCATACAAGGCAACAACCATAGGAACTGGTGTTCATATGTAAAGTTTGCAAATTGGCGGACGTGGTGTGTGGCTCGATGACTAGCCTCAAATTGCTATCAAATAGTCCTTTCAGATCAAGAAAAAACGGACATTAACATGATGACGTATTATGCGGGTCTACCACAAGCAAAAGTCTCGCTAGGGGAAATCGGGAGGCGATTGCAGGGCGATCGGTAGGTGATCGCATAGGCTAGCGTCTCTCTCTCTCTCTCGTGGGTTGTTTCTTTTCGGTGGTAGTGGTGGTGGCGACTGCGTGATCTCATTGCCAGTTGGTCTCTAGTGATTTCCTCTCTGCACGCGCTCGCCTACACGTAGGTGGGGTGGTGGGATGGTATCTCCGCCAAAAGAACAACCAGGGGTAGCTCCTCCAAGAGGAGTTCATTTTGATCTCCGGTCAGAGATAAAGCTGCAGAAGAGGCGGTGGGTCTCTCGACGAGGCTGGGGGGCTTGGTACTTATAGAAAAGGACGCGGCGGGGCTGATCTTTGAGGACCCCGAGGCGAAACTGGCCAAGAACCCTAAGTGGGCAGCGATCGAAAAGATGTGCTCACCGAGACAACTTAATCTATCTACCCTGGAGAAAGGAATGCACAAAGCTTGGGGGTTGCATCATGTCACATATCAAATTTCACAAATTTGACCCTTGCTTTTTTCTGGAATTTCATTTGGCTTTCATTTGCTTTGATTTCTCTTCTCTGAATTAATTAAAGAAAATGATTTCCCCATTTTCCAGGAGGCAAATGAGCATGAGTTTAACTAGTCAAATCTTCATCTACCTATGCTCTTTAACATATATCAATTTCAGGCCCAGGCTTTTTGATAGACTATTTATTTCCTTTTTCAAAGAAAATCAGCTTTTAAACCCCTTTGTGAAGTAGCACCATTTTGGACAAATTATTTTCTGCCAATAAAATTATGGTAGTATCTTATGATCATGTATGTTTCAAATATGCAAAAACATGAGATACTCTTGTATAGCTTTTTGTCTTTAAAATTCCCCAAAGTTTCTGCCAAAAACTTAACAAAAAATGTTCTTGGTATTTAAACTTGGATCTTGGGCTTCAAACTTTTTGTGTAGTCTCCACACTCCCTATAGGATCTACTCTATTAATTATAGCCCCAAGATTATCCAATTGCTTCCTATAGAAATTATTTCAAAACTGGGCAGCAGGGAACTTGCACTATTTCAGTGAAGTGGACTTGATCCATTTGAGCAGAAACTTTCCCAGAACCTGCCTTACCCCTTGGGACATGACCATACCAAATCTCAGCCTTAGCCATGACCAGTATCGAATTCGTCCTCATGCCAATTTTGACACGGTGACACCGTTCGACCAGAGCAGCACCCCTGCTGTAAAGGTTCTTTGGCACGTCAGTGCTCACACCGTGGTACTGTGGCCACGCCGTCCCGCAGCCGTGCACGCGTGGATAAGCACCATGTCTCCCCGCACTCACTCCCCTCCCGGCTCCACACTCCCCTCGCCATCCCTGTCGACTCTGTGACCACAACCACGGGCGCGCGTCGAGATAAGCTCACCGCGGCCGTTGCCACTGGACCACTTCACCGGGTGCTACCCTGCACACCTACTTAGCACGTACCTTGCCCGGTCGTGCCCATTGGAATGCTTCCGCCATCTTCAATGCGGTCACCGGCGCTGCCATTCGTCCGGTCTCGCCCGCCGCTATAAAAAGACAGTTTTGCTACAACTCATCTAGATGAGATATAATTTGGTCTCATTCACCTTTTATAGTCATTGGATGTGATGCTATAAGATGCGTGCGTGCTGACATGGGTTGTATCTGTTCTTATTTTCCAGGTGAATGAGACCATATTATATCTCATCTAGATGAGTTCTAGGTACTCGCATAAAAAGAAGCCCCGGCCAGCCTCTCTACTCACCCAGTCCCTCACTACACTCCTAATCGATGCCTAGAGCTCAGCATTACCTCCAGGAACCACCCAGTCAAGCTAAAGGAGATCAGCACCGCCGCAATGCCCACCATGGGTACCCGCAGCTCCACTGCCCCTCTCTTCGATTCAGCCCAGTCCTGAGCTCCCCTCTGCACCAGGAAGCTAACACGGGGTCGTCCCCTTGGTTTCGCTTCCTGAACAGAGTGCTAGGACATAGTCCTTCCCCGCCGCCG
This sequence comes from Thinopyrum elongatum, assembly GCA_011799875.1. Classification (NCBI taxonomy): domain Eukaryota; kingdom Viridiplantae; phylum Streptophyta; class Magnoliopsida; order Poales; family Poaceae; genus Thinopyrum; species Thinopyrum elongatum. Next base: position 559,903,272 of record CM022302.1, read on the forward strand.
CCAGAGACGAAGCAGCTGAACCTCTCTGTCTAGTCTTACTATAGTGCGGCCCACTATTGGGAAGCTCTCATTGCCCTTGACCCATCTGCGTCATCCCCAAGCATTGCCGCGACCTTGATACCTCTCCGACGTATTGATAATTTTTGTATGATTCATGCTATATTGCTATCAATTATAAACACTTTGGGCGTACTTTTTGTTGAATGTTATTGTGCTAACATATTAAACCAGTGCCCAGTTCTAGTTCCTTTTTTTTTCTTTTTTGTATTTTCACGAAAATCCCCAGAAAACGTCCAAGGAAAAATCAAACAAAAATGGTTCGGGAAGTTTCAACACACCAGAAGACCCTGGAGCCTGGGCCCTACACCAGGGGCCACCCCTAGTGCCCAGACGCCCGGTGTAGGTGCCCTAGGGCTTAGGGCGCCTATGGCCTGTGGGACCCCCCTGGCTGGCCTCCGGTGCCCGATGGTCCATATATACCCCCATTTTCACACCCTAATTATAGAGCCTTTTTCTGCCGCTGCCACATCATGTTTCCGAGGCGATCCTTCATTTTTAGCCCTGATCCAGAACTCTGCTGGAGGGGGAATTCATCTCCATCATCACCAACATCGATCCTCGTGCTCCAAGATGAGTTGTGAGCAGTCCACCCCCAGGGCCACGGGTTCATGGCAGTAGCCAATGTTGTAATATCTCCATCTAGATGTTTTTTGATGTTCAATACAATAGCCATATGAGCTGCCCTACATGATTATGGTTTATCTAATGTGTTCATAGCGGTGATGTAGATCTGTGATGAATTATCTCTTTATGTTTAGATTTGTGTATGCCATATGTTTGATATATAGATATATATTTCTTTCCGGTTGCTTGTCTATTCTTGGCCAGTTTAGATTTGTAGTCAATAGTGAAAGTGGTGTGCATTAGTTGGGTTCAATCTTACAAGTAATCTATCATAGTGACAGAAAATGGAAAAGGCTTGTATAGAATTGTTGCCACAAGGGGTTAAGGGTTAGTAGAGGATTAATAGTCCCCTAACCATACTAGTATGTCATCTTGCTTAATGCAACTAGCCGTGTTTACACTTAATGTCCACATGGTGCAGATAGGTTCTCGATCTATGGACGGGTTATTTAGCTTTTAGATGCATGGGGGGATCTCGGTCTATTAGTATTTGGACGTACTGCCTATATATGATCTTACACATTCACCAATCTGGCATGAGCATGAGATATTTCACGTTGCACTTTTTCACATGATAATGTTGCTTACCGCACTTTTATGCTTTGGAGAGTTACACTTGGTGAACCTATGAACCCCGGTCCAATTTCTAGCATAAGAATCACCTTCCAACAACTTTTACACACAGATTTATATTTAGTTTTGTTTTATTTAGAAAATACAAAAAAATATTTGTTACACATTATCTTTTAATAGCCTTGTGCAACAAGCAAGACTAGCAAGGTTGCCGCCTTTGTTAGAACTGTTGGGGACACAAGTGAAGTTTTATTTGTGTTGCAGAGCATTCAACTGTTCCAGGATACCGATACCTCCACGGATTGATACCTTGGTTTCTCATTGAGGGAAAGCTTGCTGCGTATTGCAAACTCCTACACTGGGGAGCCCAACAATAGTTAGCAGCAGCCTCTTTGTGGACGCCGTTGCCCGGGGGGGGGGGGGGTACGTTCTCCATTAAATTATACGTTCATCATCACTATCATGCATGTAAAAATATTCACCCTGGAGGTCAGCATGTGGAATGTCATCATCACTGTCATTGCCTATATGTAACCGGTCAAGTAATTCCAAGTCCTTCTCATTCTCAACCACCTCTTCTTCGCTTTGTGCATTGTCTACTTCCATGCCCTCAACTTCCGCCAAGTTGATCTCATAACACCCTGTGAGCCCATCTTCTTGAAAAAACACTCCATCATATGTGTTGGGGTTTATGTTGTAATCTTCATTGTTTGGGACAGGTAGTTTACCATGTGGCGGTACCTTGTACACAATATCCCAGCCCAGTAGATGCTCTCACTAGTAGAAAACGGGCCTTTAGTCCCGGTTCCAGAGGGCCTTTAGTTCCGGCTCTGCATCCGGGACTAAAGGCCCCCACTTTTAGTCCCGGTTGGGTTACGAACCGGGACTAAAGGTGCTCCACGTGGCCGCTGTGGGGCGCCCAGGCAGGAGGACCTTTAGTCCCGGTTGGTAACACCAACCGGGACTAAAAGGCAGCCACGCGTCAGCAGCTGCCAGGCGCTGGGGTTTTGTTTTTTTTGTTGAAAGAAGGGGTTTAGGGGTTTTGGAGGGTTCAGGGGTTTCATATTGTGTTAGCTAGCTACTACATATAGAGAGAAGTGACCTCTCTTTCTCCGTGCTTGGTCGACACTAGCTACTACATATAGAGAGAACTCGACGCTAGCTAGTAAGCAATGAAGGAACCATTAATTACACAACATCGTCATGCATGATCAATATATATAGAGAAGTGACCTCTCTTTCTCCATGCTTGTTGGTCGAACAACAAGTTTTCTTATATCTATTCGACGCTACTACATATAGTACACGTTGATGCATATATACAATATAACATCTCTTACGATCCCTAACATCATCCACCAAAATCGCATAGCATATCCCTATGGTATTCTCCGTCTTTAGGTATGACATGCTTAAAAAAGAATCCCGCCAATTCCTCTTGAATTGCTCGTAGGCGATCAGTTGGTAGGAGTTCGTCCCGCTTCCGCCAGATCTAATTTAAAGAAGGGGGGGGGGTCAATATATATATATGAATGAAATCAACACAATTGATGGTGATAAAATAAAATTTTGAATAATGTTTACGTAATTCAAGTTGTCGTGCAGTGAAGCCCTTCTCAGTGGTCTTTTGGCGAATGAACTTGCAAACATAGTATCCACATAAATTAGTTCCGGGTTCCTGCCACATGAACTTTACGAGAATAGAGTTCAATCAAAATGATAATCAACCATGATAATGGTATTGAAACTAGAATCATATTGGAAATATGCCCTAGAGGCAATAATAAAGTGGTTATTATTATATTTCCTTGTTCATGATAAGCATTTATTATCCATGCTATAATTGTATTGACCGGAAACTCAAATACATGTGTGGATACATAGACAACAACATGTCCCTAGTAAGCCTCTACCGGACTAGCTCGTTGATCAAAGATGGCTATGGTTTCATAGCCATGGACATGAGTTGTCATTTGATAACGGGATCACATCATTAGAAGAATGATATGATGGACAAGACCCAAACTATGAACGTAGCATATGATCGTGTTCAGTTTATTGCTATCGTTTTCTGCATGTCAAGTATATGTTCCTATGACCATGAGATCATGGAACTCACTGACACCGGAGAAGTGCCTTGTGTGTACCAAACGTCGCAACGTAACTGGGTGGCTATAAAGGTGCTCTACATGTATCTCTGAGGGTGTCTGTTGAGTTGGCTTGGATGAAGACTGGGATTTGTCACTCCGTATGACGGAGAGGTATCTCAGGGCCCACTCGGTAATACAACATCACAATAAGCTTGCAAGCAATGTGACCAATGAGTTAGTCACAGGATCTTGTATTACGGAACGAGTAAAGAGACTTGCCGGTAACGAGATTGAACTAGGTATGGAGATACCGACGATCGAATTTCAGGCAAGTAACATACCGATAGACAAAGGGAACTACATACGGGATTAGCTGAATCCTTGACATCGAGGTTCGACCGATAAGATCTTCGTAGAATGTGTAGGAACCAATATGGGCATCCAGGTCCCGCTATTGGTTATTGACCGTAGAGGTGTCTCGGTCATGTCTGCATAGTTTTTGAACCCGCAGGGTCTACACACTTAACGTTTGGTGACGATATAAGTATAGTTGAGTCATTATGGTGGTTACCGAAGGTTGTTCGGAGTCCCGGATGAGATCCCGGACATGACGAGGAACTCCGGAATGGTCCGGAGGTGAAGATTGATATATTGGACAAAGGGTATTGGAGTCCGGAATTGTTCCGTGGGTACCGGGTGATGACCAGCATAACCGAAAGGGGTTTCGGGGGGCCCCGGCAAGTGTTGGGGGGCCCCATGGGCCAAGGGGAGGGGGGCAAACCAGTCCACTAAGGGGCTGTGCGCCCCCCTCACCCTTTCCCACGTAACCAGAAGGGGTGGGGGGCTCCCCTAGGGCACCCACCCCCTTTGCCTTGGGGGCCAAGGCTCCCGGGGGGAGGCGCTCCAAAACCCATCTAGGGTTTCCCCCTAGTGGCCTCCGGCCCCCCCTAGGGAACCGTAGGGCGCCCCTCCTCCTCCCTTCCCCTTATATATAGAGGGGTAGAGGGAGGGCAGCTACACCCATCTATGCCACGGCGCTGCCCTCCCTCTCCCTCGTAGCCATCTTCTTCTCCGTAGTGCTTAGCGAAGCTCTGCCGAGTTTTCTCCACCACCACCGCCACCACGCCATCATGCTGCCGGAGGACTCGAGCTACTAGTTCACCATTGCTCGCTGGATCAAGGAGGTGAAGGCGTCATCAAGCCGTACATGTGTTGAACGCGGAGGTGCCGTCCGTTCGGTGCTAGATCAGAGTTCACGGGACAGATCGTGATTGGATCACGAAGACGTTTGAGTACATCAATCGCGTTTCTTAACGCTTACGCTTAGCGATCTACAAGAGTATATAGATGCAATCTCTCCTCTCGTAGATGTCCATCTCCTAGATTGATCTTGGTGAGCGTAGGAAATTTTTTGTTTCCCATGCAACGTTCCCCAATAGTGGTATCAGAGCCAGGTTTATGCGTAGATGACATCACGAGTAGAACACAAAGGAGTTTGTGGGCGTTGATATTCATATTGCTTCCTTCCTTGGTCTTTTCTTGATTCAGCGGTATTGTGGGATGAAGCGGCCCGGACCAACTTTACATGTCCACGTACATGAGACTGGTTCCATCGACAGACATGTGACTTTGTTGCATAAAGATGGCTGGCGGGTGTCTTTCTCTCCCACCTTAGTTGAATCGGATTCGACAAAGGCAGTCCTTGTTGAAGGTTAAATAGCAACTTGCATATAACCGTTGTGGCTTTGCATAGGTAAAAATCGTTCTTGCTAGATACCCATAGCAGCCACGTAAAACATGCAACAACAATTAGAGGACGTCTAACTTGTTTTTGCAGGGTATGTTGTGATATGATATGGCCAAAGACATGATGAAATATATTTGATGTATGAGATGATCATGTTTGTAATAGTTTATATCGACTTGCATGTCGAGCCATAGGGTTGTCTTTAATTATTGTATGACCTGCGTGTCAATCATTAAGCGCTATGTAATGCTTTAATTTATCGCTAAGCGGTAGTGTTACGTCTCCAACGTATCTATAATTTTTGATTGTTCCATGCTATTATATTATCTGTTTTGGATGTTTTATATGCATTAATATGCTATTTTATATTATTTTTGGGACTAATCTATTAACCTAGAGCCCAGTGCCAGTTCCTGTTATTTCCTTGTTTTAGAGTTTCACAGAAATGGAATACCAAACGGAATAAAACTTTCGCGATGATTTTTCTTGGACCAGAAGACATCCAGAGGACTTGGAGTGCAAGTTAGAGAAGCCACGAGGCGGCCAAAAGGAGGAAGGGCGCGCCCAGGGGGGTAGGGCGCGCCCTCCACCCTTGTGGGCCCCTCGTGACTCCACCGACCTATTTCTTCCTCCTATATATTCTCAAATATCCCAAAACCTACCAGGAGAGCCACGAAAACACTTTTCAACCACCGCAACCTTCTGTACCCGTGAGATCCCATCTAGGGGCCTTTTCCGGCGTACTGCCGGAGGGGAATTCTATCACGGAGGGCTTCTACATAAACACCATTGCCCTTCAGATGAAGCGTGAGTAGTTTACCACATACCTATGGGTCCATAGCTAGTAGCTAGATGGCTTCTTCTCTCTCTTTGATTCTCAATACCATGTTCTCCTCGATGTTCTTGGAGACCTATTCGATGTAATACTTTTTTTGCGGTGTGTTTGCCGAGATCCGATGAATTGTAGATTTATGATCAGCTTATCTATGAATATTATTTGAATCTCCTCTGAATTCTTATATGCATGATTTGATATCTTTGCAAGTCTCTTCAAACTATCGATTTGGTTTGGCCAACTAGATTGGTTTTTCTTGCAATGGGAGAAGTGCTTAGATTTGGGTTCAATCTTGCGGTGTCCTTTCCTCGTGATAGTAGGGGCAGCAAGGCACGTATTGTATTGTTGCCATCGAGGATAAAAAGATGGGGTTTACATCATATTGCTTGAGTTTATTCCTCTACATCATGTCATCTTACTTAATGCGTTACTCTGTTCTTCATGAACTTAAAACTCTAGATGCAGGCAGCAGTCGGTCGATGTGTGGAGTAATAGTAGTAGATGCAGGCAGGAGTTGGTCTACTTGATACGGACGTGATGCCTATATTCATGATCATTGCCTTAGATATCGTCATAACTTTGCGCTTTTCTATCAATTGCTCGGCAGTAATTTGTTCACCCACTGTAATATTTTCTATCTTGAGAGAAGCCTCTAGTGAAACCTATGGCCCCCGGGTCTATTTTCCATCATATAAGTTTCCGATCTACTATTTTGCAATCTTTTACTTTCCGTTCCATAAACCAAAAATACCAAAAATATTTACTTTACCGTTTATCCATCTCTATCAGATCTCACTTTGCAAATAACCATGAAGGGATTGACAACCCCTTTATCGCATTGGGTGCAAGTTGGTGTTTGTTTGTGCAGGTATTCGGTGACTTGTGTGTTGTCTCCTACTGGATTGATACCTTGGTTCTCAAAACTGAGGGAAATACTTACTCTACTTTGCTGCATCACCCTTTCCTCTTCAAGGGAAAAACCAATGCAAGCTCAAGAAGTAGCAGGAAAAATTTCTGGCGCCGTTGCCGGGGAGATCTACGCCAAGTCAAGACATACCAAGTACCCATCATAAACTCTCATCTCTTGCATTACATTATTCACCATTCGCCTCTCGTTTTCCTCTCCCCCACTTCTAAAATGATTTTCGAAAAGATTTGCCTTTTCTTCGCCCCTCTTCCGTTCGTCTTCTTCGCTTGCTTTTCAAGTGCTCTTGTGTTGGATTGCTTACTTGTCACGATGACTCAAGAGAATACCAAACTGTGTGACTTTTCCAACACCAACATCAATGATTTTATTAGTACTCCGATTGCTCTCGCTACTAATGTGGAATCTTGTGAAATTAATGCCGCTTTGTTGAATCTTGTTATGAAAGATCAATTTTCCGGCCTTCCTAGTGAAGATGCCGCATCCCATCTAAACAATTTCGGTGATTTGTGTGATATGCAAAAGAAAAAAGATGTGGATAATTATATTGTTAAATTGAAGCTATTTCCGTTCTCACTTCGAGATCGTGCTAAAACTTGGTTTTCATCTTTGCCTAAAAATAGTATTGATTCATGGAATAAGTGTAAAGATGTTTTTATTTCCAAGTATTTTCCTCCCGCTAAGATCATCTCCCTTAGGAACGATATTATGAATTTTAAGCAACTTGATCATGAACATGTTGCACAATCTTGGGAGAGGACGAAATTAATGATACGAAATTGTCCTACGCATGGTTTGAATCTGTGGATGATTATACAAAAAAATTATGCTGGATTGAATTTTGCTTCTAGAAATTTTTTAGGTTCAGCCGCAGGAGGTACTTTTATGGAAATTACTTTAGGAGAAGCTACTAAATTCCTAGATAATATTATGGTTAATTATTCTCAATGGCATACCGAAAGATCTTCCACTAGTAAAAAATTGCATGCGATTGAAGAGATTAATGTTTTGAGTGGAAAGATGGATGGGCTTATGAAATTATTTGCTAGCAAGAGTGCTCCTATTGATCCTAATGATATGCCTTTGTCTACTTTGATTGAGAATAATAATGAATTTATGGATGTGAATTTTGTTGGTAGGAACAGTTTTGGTAATAACGCGTATAGAGGTAATTTTAATCCTAGGCCATTCCCTAGTAATTCCTCTAATAATTATGGTAATTCCTACAACAATGCTTATGGAAATTATAATAATATTCCCTCTGAATTTGAGAATAGTGTTAAAGAATTTATGAGTTCGCAAAAGAATTTCAATGCTTTGATTGAAGAAAAATTGCTTAAGATTGATGATTTGGCTAGGAAATGTGGATAGAATTTCTCTTGATGTTGATTCTTTGAAACTTAGATCTATTCCAACCAAGCATGATATCAATGAGTCCCTCAAAGCTATGAGAATTTCAATTGATGAGTGCAAAGAAAGAACCGCTAAGATGCGTGCTAAAAAAGATTGGTTTATAAAAGCGTGTTCTTCCAGTTCCCGTGAAAACAACAATGAAGATCTTAAAGTGATTGATGTGACTCCTATTGAATCTTTGTTTTCCAATATAAATCTTGATAAATATGGGACTGGAGATGATTCAACTTTAGTTAGAAGGCGTTCCGATGATTCGGAGTTTTTAGATCTTGATACAAAAATTGATAAAAGTGGGATTGGAGTGGTCAAAACCTTAGATAGCAATGAACCCACTCCTTTGGATTCAAGGACTTTAATTGTGATAATTGCTCTTTAATAGATTGTATTTCCTTGTTGCAATCCATGTTGAATTCTCCTCATGCTTATAGTCAAAACAAAGCTTTTACTAAACATATCGTTGATGCTATGATGAAATCTTTTGAAGAAAAGCTTGAATTGGAAGTTTCTATGCCTAGAAAACTCTATGATGAGTGGGAACCTACTATTAAGATTAAGATTAAAGATTATGAGTGTCATGCTTTGTGTGATTTGGGTGCTAGTGTTTCCACGATTCCAAAAACTTTATGTGATGTGTTAGGTTTTTGTGAAATTGATGATTGCTCTATAAATTTGCATCTTGCGGGTTCCACTATTAAGAAACGTATGGGAAGGATTAATGATGTTCTTTGTTGCAAATAGGAATTATGTGCCCATAGATTTCATTGTTCTTGATATAGATTGCAATCCCACATGTCCTATTATTCTTGGTAGACCTTTCCTTAGAACGATTGGTGCAATTATTGATATGAAAGAAGGAAACATTAGATTCCAATTTCCGTTAAGGAAGGGTATGGAACACTTTCCAAGGAAGAAAATTAAATTGCCTTATGAATCTATTATGAGAGCCACTTATGGATTGCGTGCCAAAGATGACAATACCTAGATCTATTCGTGTTTTATGCCTAGCTAAGGGCGTTAAACAATAGTGCTTGTTGGGAGGCAACCCAATTTTATTTTTTTGTTTTTGCTTTTTAGGTTCTGTTTTGCAATAAATATTTCATCTAGCCTCTGGTTATATGTGGTTATATGTTTTAATTAGTGTTTGTGCCGAGTAAGACCTTTGGGATAGCTTACGGTGATAGTTGATTTGATCTTGCTGGAAAAGAGAAACTTTTGTGTCCAGTCACAGAATTGTTTAAATTTACTGGAGCTTGGAAAACCCCTGAATTTTTTACACAGGATTGATATATAAATTTCCTATTTTGTCCTAATTTTTCAGAAGTTTTGGATTACATAAGTATTAGAACAATTCAGATATTCGCAGACTATTCTGTTTTTGACAGATTCTGTTTTCTTTGTGTTGTTTGCTTATTTTGATGAATCTATGGGTAGTATCGGGGGGTATGAACCATGGAAAAGTTGGTATATAGTAGATATTACACCAATATAAATAAATAATGAGTTCACAACATTACCAAAAGTGGTGATTTATTTTCTTATACTAACGGAGCTTATGAGATTTTCTGTTGAGTTTTGTGTTGTGAAGTTTTCAAGTTTTGGGTAAGAATTTGATGGACTATGGAATAAAGAGTGGCAAGAGCCTAAGCTTGGGGATGTCCAAGGCACCCCAAGGTAATATTCAAGGACAACCAAGAGCCTAAGCTTCACTACAAGAAATATGTCAACTTGTGACCTTCTGTCAATGACCCTGGAAGAATTGGTCATAAATCTACGACCATTTGAGACCAATTGGTCAAAAGCTGTTCAGGGGGCTCCAAACCCTAAACTATAATGACCATTTTGGTCAGAAAGGTCGGAATTTCCTTACACGAAATGGTCATAAAGCAGACAGCACTGGTCCGCTGCCTTATTTCTAGCTGATCACGACCAATATAGATGGTCATAACCTTGTAAATTGTGGTGGATTGCTATGACTAGGCGCCACCTCATCAGTTTTGCCTATGTGTCATGTCCATGTGTCAATTTTTGCCCTAGGTTGTGAAGCAACCTATATTTCTGTCATTCCCAAAATTCCCAAAAAATTGGGCATTCTTTACTATCCAAACCATTGCCTCATGACAATATTCAACTCCATTTGCCTGGTAAATCTTCCTCGGCAAATTTCCAAAGTTTTTGTTGAGCTCGAACTGTTGTGAAGGAAGTACTAGCTAGGCATATCCTAATGAGCTGAATTTTTGCTACATCTTCTATATTCTCAAATCATAGCTCTCCACAAAATTTGAGCCCCATCTAACAATACATGTGAGCTCAGCATCCAATCTTTGTTTCTGGTGATATTTTCAGTTTGTGAAGCAACTATATTTTATGTTAATTTATAATTGCTGAAAATTTACCACTACATGACCCTGCCCATAGAACATCCCTCCCCCAAATTTTAGCTCATTTATTCTAGCCAATTTCCCTCAGCATTTTTCCCAATTTTCTGTTCAGTGGAGAGCACTGTGAAGGAACTACCATTTTTATTTATTCAAATGGTATGAAAATTTTAAAGTGCCTTCATATGCCCAAATTATCATCCTCCTCCAAATTTCAGATCAATCCATTCATTCATTTGAGTCTAGCTTCAACATTCATATTTTTATCCAGTGTGGTACGTTGCAAAGCAAGTGACACCTAGGCCCATCCATTTGAGCTGCAAATTTTCCAAGATAGTGTCCTTAGTAGATGATCATCCTCGGCCAAAACTCAGGCCCATTGGCCATGTGCATTTTCCCCACCATTAATCAAACACTTGGGTGCTAATTCATGTTTGAGCTCAGTTCAGTCTCCTCGTGAGATTCTTCTATTGCCTTCTTCTTCCTGACACCTATCGAGGGAGTGCCCAAACCACTAGACATGCCTAGGCCGCCCGAAACACGTTGCAACACCACGGTCATGCGGTGACCATGCTGCGGGCATGCGAGTTTACGCACTCTGGAGTTGCGGCCCTCGGCCACCATCCAAACCTCAACGTATCGCCACCAAACCATGTATTTCTGATTAAATAGATACTTATGTACCTATAAATGATTTTTGGAAAAAATAAAGAGCAAACTATAAGGCAGCTGCAGTTCAAATTTGACCCGCTTCCAACTGAATCAGCGAAAATTTGTCTTTTTCACCAGAGGTGTATAAATACTTTTGACGACCAACCATTTTGTCAATTGTACATTAAATATGGCCTAATATATTATAAAAATGACCTGGTCCCATTTTGCAACAAATATATGGTAGGTGCTTCACAAAAAAAACTCATTTTGGGCACTCAAAAAATAGAAAATAAATTTTTCGTCCAAAGGAAATGAAAACTTCCGTAGGCAACATTTTTTGTCATCCCAAGATGCACCCTTGTGCACAATATGAGATCATTTGAACAAACTATGCCATGAATGTGGCCATAAGATTGATCATTTGGCTTGAAAGCCATTGATCTCCACACATGATAGCTCGTTTCTGAGAACACTTTTTAAAAATAATTATCGTATTACAAGTTTATTATTTTTCCTGGTAACTTGGCCACATATAATGACACAATGCGAAGGTTTTCCAAGTTTTTGATTTTTTTTGAATTTTTCATGCCCGTTTCAAAATGCGGTCAAAACGGCGGGCATGACCGTTGCTAGCTAGTGGGTGAATCTTGGAAAACTTTTGATGTTTCTCGGATTAAATAGATACTTATGTACCTAGAAATGATTTTTGGAAAAAAATAAAGAGCAAACTATGAGGCAGGTGCAGTTCAAATTTGACCCGCTTCTAGATGAATCGGCAGAAATTTGTCTTTTTCACGAGAGGTGGATCAAAGATTTTGACACCCAAACATTTGGTCAGTTATGCATTAAATATGGCCTAGTATTTTATAAAATTGATTTGGTCCAATTTTGCAACAATTATTTGGTAGGTTCTTCAGAAAAAAACCTCATTTTGGGCACTCGAAAAATGGAAAATGATTTTTTCGTGCAAAGAAAATGAAAACTTCCTTAGGCAACATTGTTTGCCATTCCAATATTCACCCTTGTGCACAATATGAGATCATTTGAACAAACTATGCCATGAATGTGTGCATAAGATTGATCATTTGGCTTAAAAGCCATTGATCTCCACACATGATAGCTCGTTTCTGAGAACACTTTTTTAAAATAATTATCGTAGTACAAGTTTATTATTTTTCCTGGTAACTTGGCCACATATAATGACACAATGCGAAGGTTTTCCAATTTTTTGATTTTTTTTGAATTTTTCATGCCCGTTTCAAAATGCGGTCAAAACGGCGGACATGACCGTTCCTAGCTAGTGGTTGAATCTTGGAATTTTTTTGGTGTTTCTATGATTAAATAGGTACTTATGTGCCTAGAAATGATTTTTAGAAAAAATAAAGAGCAAACTATGAGGCAGCTGTAGTTCAAATTTGACCCGCTTCCAACTAAATCGGCGGAAATTTGTCTTTTTCACGAGAGGTGGATCAAATCTTTTGACACCCAACCATTTGGTCAATTTTGCATAAAATATAGCCTGGTATATTAGAAAATTGATTTGGTCCAATTTTGCAACAAATATATGGTAGGTCCTTCACAAAAAAACTCATTTTGGCACTCGAAAAATGGAAAATGAAATTTCCATCCAAAGAAATTGAAAACTTCCTTAGGCAACATTGTTTGCCATTCCAAGATACATCCTTGTGCACAATATTAGATCATTTGAAAAAACTATGTCATGAATGTGGCCATAAGATTGATCATCTGGCTTGAAAGCCATGTATCTTCACACATGATAGCTCATTTTTGAGAACACTTTTTTTAAATAATTGCCGTATTAAAATTTTATTATTTTTACTGGCAACTTGGTCACATATAATGACACAATGCAAAGGTTTTCTAATATTTTGACTTTTTTTGAATTTTCCATGCCCGTTTCAAAATGCGGTCAAAACGGCGGGCATGACCGTTCCTGGGTAGTGGTTGAATCTTGAATTTTTTTGGTGTTTCTATGATTAAATAGATACTTATGTACCTATAAATTATTTTTAGAAAAAATAAAGAGCAAACTATGAGGCAGCTGCAGTTCAAATTTAACCCGTTTCCAGCTGGATCGATGGAAATTTGTCTTTTTCATGAGAGGTGGATCAAAACTTTTCACACTCAACCATTTGGTCAATTGTATATTAAATATGGCATAATATTTTAGAAAATTTATTTGGTCCAATTTTACAACAAATATTTGGTAGGTTCTTCACAAAAAAACCATTTTTCCCGCAAGAAAAATGATTAAAAATATCTAGAAAGATAAAAAATGCATGCAAATCGGTGATCATCCATAAAATGGGGTTTAACTTGAGTGAAAAATTTAGTTGTGCCGTTTTGCAAAATATTTTCATAGTTGCTTCACAAAACTCCCCTAGTTTTAGTACTTGGAAACTATTTTAAATCACAAAATTTCTGAACCAATCAGGGCTCTTCTCACGGATCACCCCACTGTAGCCGATCTGAACCGTCCGCATTCAAAGGATCCAACGTCTATCATTCACCTCTCAGGTCATAGCAACCCAATCCCCCTCTCCCCGAGAACACACCCGCCGCCGCCTGTCTCTCCCCCTCTCTCCGATCCAGATCGACGAGGACGTCTCCCTCCGTCGCCGCCCCCTCCTCCCCGAGGCCAAACCCACAAACCCCGAGCAGCTCCCCCTCTCCCCGATCCCCAACCCCGAGCCGCTCTCCTGAGTGCGTCGAGCCGCCGCAACCGCTACTGCTTTGTCCCTCTGCATCGCCCGCATCCAGCCGCGCCATGGCCTCCTGCATCACTGGATCTGACCTCCACCAGTCTGCCGCCGCGCCAATCAGGGTGCCACCATCATGCGGGGCCTGACCCCGCACCCCACGGCGGCCGGAGACGATGGCGAGGAAGGGCCCGGTCCCCTGACGAATCCTCCTCCCTCCACCACCCGGCGCGCATGCCTCCCCCCGCACGCCTCGATCCCATCGACCCAACGCCCAGGCCCAGTGTGCGCCGCCGCCATGGACTCCACCGCGGGGACGGATCTGGGGAAGATCGTGGGCGTGTTCTACCAGGCCGAGGACGGGGAGCACAGCCGACGCCTTCTCGCGCTCCTCGCCACCTACCTCACCGTGCTCGGCGCCATGCAAGGTTCGCCTCTCTCTCCTCCTCCTGGTCTCTCTCTGTTGCTTGGTTCGATTTTGCTGATGCGGTTTCCTTCCTCCCCTCCCTAATGCATGCGTGCAGGTGCACCGCCTAGTAGGAGACCACGGCTCCGTCTGCTTCTTCCGTTGCTGTGTGGTCGACGACGACGACGCGGCCGTGCGGTCGGTGCCCTCTAACGCCGCTCGCCCGGGCCGTGCCGTGCCGGAGGAGGGGTCCAGATCCGGGCCTCACCAAGGTCAATCGCCGCTGGAACTTGGGGGACAAGATGGACGTGCCTCTGCTGGTCCCCGAACTCCCTCCCCTCGATTCTTCCTTGTGCTACTCAGGGCGCCAAGGATCGCCAAGGAGACCGTGCAAGAGTGCGTCTCCGAGTTCATCTCCATCACCGGCGAGTGAGTGCCCCTGCTGACCGCCGCCGCTCTGTTTTGCCTGCCTGAATCAAGGGTGGTCTGGTGCTGACCTGTTGCCGTTTTGTCTTGTCTATACTGCAGGGCGAGCGACAAGTGTGGTCTGGTGTTGACCATCAACGGCAACAACCTGCTCTTGGGGATGGCCACGCTGGGCTTTGAGGAGTACATCAAGCCCCTCAAGGTTTATCTGCAGAAGTATAGAGAGGTGCGTGCCCATTGAGCCATGTGGAATTTTTTTGTCTGAACTAATTGGGGATGGATTAGTGCTTTGGGAGTTAGGTAGGTCCATGGCTAGTTTAATATGTTGCTACTGTAGCATGAATAGCTCTGTTTGGCACTTTGGTTAGTCCTGGTTGGCTAGTTGGCAAGTTTAAACACTCATGTTTAGCTTGGTGATTGATGAGACCCCACACTGCCTGGCACCAATCAGCTTATTGTCCTTAGAACAAGTGTTTCTTTATCCTTCCAATTACTCCTGTCATTGAGATCTTCAGTTCTTTTCTGTACTGTTAATTCAGATAACTGAATGATTCAGATAACTGAATTAAGATCTTCAGTTCTTTTGTTTTCCTCTAGCAGATGTTGCTTTGGAGCGGGAGACGGAGGGAGACCTCCTGCTCGCAGACATGGGCGAGGTAAAATGCCTGTTACGGCATTGGATTAGTCGAGAATTTTAGTTCCAGATCCTATGCTTATGTCACAGCTTATACATAAGCTTGTCTTATGCAATTCTTCTTGTTGCAGTTCAGTTTTATGTGTTATTAACTGTTAGTACAAGACATCAAGTGCACGGCTGCTAGTTTGCTTACTAGCTCTGTTCTATTGGGATAAGTATATGTATGTGTGGATTTTAAGCATGGTTCCTGTATATGTGATAAGTGCATACCACTACAACTCCTCTTTGTCTGGTATTATAAGGCCATTTGATTGAATGCTTGAAAAGATGAGTCGCTAAAGTGAATGTGCTTCTAAGTCTCATGTAGTTTCAGAAACACATGCATTTATCTGCCATGCTCTGTTTTTTCTGAGGATAAAATTCCTTTGTAATTCTTAAAACTCTCCCATAGTTTTACAAACATATTGCATCGTCAGCCTGCATGTATCATCTGTATTCTTCTTTTGGTGCTGAGGATAAACCTCCTCTGCATTGCTTAAAAGAATGGGAGTTTGTGAGGGATGTTCTCACGTATTACTATTAGTGTCGTTCCTTTTCTGTCTTCTTTTGTTTTTTGTAGTAACTTAAGTTCTGTTTTGTAGACCTGTTTGTTTGTGTTACTGTTCTGTTTGTCCGGTGATGAAAAACCTGTTAATCATACCATCTTTCGGGACTGATTGGTCGCAGTGCGCCCATGCTGTCATTCTGCAATTCTGAGGACAAATTGAACAGCTTGACTGTAATTTTTCTGAATACTTCCGAACTTACATGTCATCTACTTTTGAATTTTTTATTCTGTTGTTTACTATGTATAGAATATGGCTGGACAACGATGAAAACCGAATAAAACACACCATCTTTTTGGACACCTGATGACTGGACAAATATGTTCATATTTTTTGAAGTTGCTTTGATCTTTGTTGATAATTTTTTGGTCTAAAGTCTTTCTCTATGAAGAGAGTACAAGCAGACGGGCGGTCTGAACTGATGCCATGTTGATATGTCTACATCATCTGTGCTACCCTTGTGGTTGGCATCTGAGAGAAAAAAATTGTGCATTTTGTTCTTCTCATAAGTTACATTTTTTAAATTCTTCTGCGTTTTGTCCTGTTTGCGCTTAGCTTCTACTATCCGTTTACTTACCAACCCTTTGCGCGTTTGCCATTTCTTTTGATTAGTGGCAGTGATTTGAACCTTACCCGTGCTTCTGATTAATTCATGAAGGACAAGGGAAAACATGGTTGAATTTCTTAATATGAGGCAAAAAGAGCCACGCTCATTATTGTCATTCTTTTAGATTCATGTATTCTATTTGACCATGGCTGCGATGATAAACACTTTCAACAAACATGCCAGTTCTGCTTCTGAAAATTCATGACTGAAAAACCTGTTATACAAGATCTGTTTAGTACTCATGAATTGCCGTGGCTTATTTAGTCTGTGCTTGCTATGCCTTGTGTATTGGAGCCTAATTAGCTTCTGTTAGGGGATAATCTACTGGTTATAGCTTCCAGATAGTCTATACACTAAACCTGGGGGTTTGAATATCTACTCCAGGAATGAAAATGGTACTCTAATGCCTTTGTGTTCACCCTTTTACAGGAGCTCCAGGCCTAGGAAATTTCAAGTTCGAAGCGGCGTGTAGCCCTACGCAACAAAGATTTGTTCTGTTTGACTGTAATAGACTGTAAATATTATAGTACTGTAATAGTAGGGATATCTGGGTTGTAATAGACTATGCACGGATTGTAATAGACTATGTACAGGAGCTCCAGGCCTAGGAAATTCTACATTTGTTCTGTTCTATTTAAAATATTGATTATTTGTGTGATTTGAAGACGTGTGAAATGGAAACCTGATTAGTGGGACCCATTTTTGAAAATAATCTAAACAATGCTCACATTTCTGACATGTGGGACCAATATAGGAGATTATGACAAGTGGGACCCATCTGACTTGTGGGACCAGCTTGAAAAATATATTGACTGAAACACTATAAAAAGGCCATGGCCCAAAATAAAAAAGGCCAAATTGTTGGGCCAGGCCCATGTAGTTAGAGAAAATTAATAGAAAAATATACAGTAAAAAGGCTGAATTGTTTGGCTCGGCCCATGTAAAGCGTCGAATTGGACCGGGTTGAATCTTATCAACGACCTTTTGAATTGGTCGCAATTTTGCCATGTCAGATTGCCACATCGGATCCGACGTGGCCTGGGCAGATAGCCAGTGACCAAAACAAAAGGTCATTGGTTCAACGACCTTTTGTTTTGGTCGTAAACATCTACGACCTTATCCCGAAGAAGGTCGTTAATTTCAGTTTACGACGACCAGCTTTTGACCATCTGTTTTTGGTCACAAAAAGGTCGCAAATGGAAAACAATGACCATTCAGTGACCAATAGTGAAGGTCGCAAGTTGACGTATTTCTTGTAGTGCTTGGGGATGCCTCGGAAGGCATCCCCTCTTTCGTCTTCGTCTATCGGTAACTGTACTTGAGGCTATATTTTTATTCACCACATGATATGTGTTTTGCTTGGAGCGTCTTGTATGATTTGAGTCTTTACTTTTTAGTTTGCCACAATCATCCTTGCTGTACACACCTTTTGAGAGAGACACGCATGAATCATGATTTATTAGAACACTCTATGTGCTTCACTTATATCTTTTGAGCTATGCAATATTGCTCTAGTGCTTCACTTATATCTTTTAGAGCACGGCGATGGTTTTATTTTATAGAAATTGATGAACTCTCGTGCTTCACTTATATTATTTTGAGAGTATGTAAAACAGCATGGTAATTTTCTTTGGTTAGAAATTTAGTCCTAATATGATAGGCATCCAAGAGGGATATAATAAAAACTTTCATATAAAGTGCATTGAATACTATGAGAAGTTTGATTCCTTATGATTGTTTTGAGATATGAAGATGGTGATATTAGAGTCATGCTAGTAAGTCATTGTGAATTTGAGAAATACTTGTGTTAAAGTTTGTGATTCCTGTAGCATGCACGTATGGTGAACCGTTATGTGATGAAGTCAGAGCATGATTTATTTATTGATTGTCTTCCTTATGAGTGGCGGTCGGGGACGAGCGATGGTCTTTTCCTACCAATCTATCCCCCTAGGAGCATGCGTGTAATACTTTGTTTCGATGACTAATAGATTTTTGCAAAAAGTATATGAGTTCTTTATGACTAATGTTGAGTCCATGGATTATACGCACTCTCACCCTTCCACCATTGCTAGCCTCTCTAGTACCGCGCAACTTTCGCCGGTGCCTTAAACCCACCATATACCTTCCTCAAAACAGCCACCATACCTACCTATTATGGCATTTCCATAGCCATTTCAAGATATATTGCCATGCAACTTTCCACCGTTCCATTTATTATGACACGCTCCATCATTGTCATATTGCTTTGCATAATCATGTAGTTGACATCGTATTTGTGGCAAAGCCACCGTTTATAATTCTTTCATACATGTCACTCTTGATTCATTGCACATCCCGGTACACCGCCAGAGGCATTCATATAGAGTCATATTTTGTTCTAAGTATTGAGTTGTAATTCTTGAGTTGTAAGTAAATAAAAGTGTGATGATCTTCATTATTAGAGCATTGTCCCATGTGAGGAAAGGATGATGGAGACTATGATTCCCCCACAAGTCGGGATGAGACTCCGGACGAAAAAAAAGAGGCAACAAAAATGAGAGAAGGCCCAAATAAAAAAAATGAGAGAAAAGAGAGAAGGGGCAATGTTACTATCCTTTTACCACACTTGTGCTTCAAAGTAGCACCATGATCTTCATAATAGAGAGTCTCCTATGTTGTCACTTTCATATACTAGTGGGAATTTTTCATTATAGAACTTGGCTTGTATATTCCAATGATGGGCTACCTCAAATTGCCCTAGGTCTTCGTGAACAAGCGAGTTGGATGCACACCCACTTAGTTTTCTTTTTGAGCTTTCATAAACTCATAGCTCTAGTGCATCCGTTGCATGGCAATCTCTACTCACTCACATTGATATCTATTGATGGGCTTCTCCATAGCTCATTGATACGCCTAGTTGATGTGAGACTATCTCCTTCTTTTTTTCTTCTTCACAACCACCGTCTATTCCACCTATAGTGTTATGTCCATGGCTCACGCTCATGTATTGTGTGAAAGTTGAAAAGGTTTGAGAACATCAAAAGTATGAAACAATTGCTTGGCTTGTCATCAGGGTTGTGCATGATTTAAATATTTTGTGTGATGAAGATGGAGTATAGCCAGACTATATGATTTTGTAGGGATAAGCTTTCTTTGGCAATGTTATTTTAAGAAGACATAATTGCCTTGTTAGTATGCTTGAAGTATTATTGTTTTTATGTCAATATTAAACTTTTGTTTTGAATCATACGGATCTGAACATTCATGCCACAATAAAGAAAATTAAATGGATAAATATGTTAGGTAGCATTCCACATCAAAAATTCTGTTTTTATCATTTACCTACTCGAGGACGAGCAGGAATTAAGCTTGGGGATGCTTGATACGTCTCCAACGTATCTATAATTTTTTATTATTCCATGCTATTATATTATCTGTTTTGGATGTTTGATATGCATTAATATGCTATTTTATATTATTTTTGGGACTAACCTATTAACCTAGAGCCCAGTGCCAGTTCCTATTTTTTCATTGTTTTAGAGTTTCGCAGAAAAGGAATGCCAAACGGAGTCCAAACGGAATAAAACTTTTGCGATGATTTTTCTTGGACCAGAAGACATCCAGAGGACTTGGAGTGCAAGTCAGAGAAGCCACGAGGCGGCCACAAGGACGAAGGGCGCGCCCAGGGGGTAGGGCGCGCCCCCCACCCTTGTGGGCCCCTCGTGACTCCACCGACCTATTTCTTCCTCCTATATATTCTCAAATATCCCAAAACCTACCAGGAGAGCCATGAAAACACTTTTCCACCGCCGCAACCTTCTGTACCCGTGAGATCCCAACTAGGGGCCTTTTCCGGGGTCCTGCCGGAGGGGGATTCTATCACAGAGGGCTTCTACATCAACACCATTGCCCTTCCGATGAAGCGTGAGTAGTTTACCACAGACCTACGGGTCCATAGCTAGTAGCTAGATGGCTTGTTCTCTCTCTTTTATTCTCAATACCATGTTCTCCTCGATGTTCTTGGAGATCTATTCGATGTAATACTTTTTTTACGGTGTGTTTGCCGAGATCCGTTGAATTGTGGATTTATGATCAGCTTATCTATGAATATTATTTGAATCTCCTCTAAATTCTTATATGCATGATTTGATATCTTTGCAAGTATCTTCGAACTATCGATTTGGTTTGGCCAACTAGATTGGTTTTTCTTGCAATGTGAGAAGTGCTTAGCTTTGGGTTCAATCTTGCGGTGTCCTTTCCCAGTGACAGTAGGGGCAACAAGGCACGTATTGTATTGTTGCCATCGAGGATAAAAAGATGGGGTTTACATCATATTGCTTGAGTTTATTCCTCTACATCATGTCATCTTACTTAATGCGTTACTCTGTTCTTCATGAACTTAATACTCTAGATGCAGGCAGGAGTCGGTCGATGTGTAGAGTAATAGTAGTAGATGCAGGCAGGAGTTCGTCAACTTGATACGGACGTGATGCCTATATTCATGATCATTGCCTTAGATATCGTCATAACTTTGAGCTTTTCTATCAATTGCTCGGCAGTAATTTGTTCATGCACCGTAATATTTTCTATCTTGAGAGAAGCCTCTAGTGAAACCTATGGCCCCCGGGTCTATTTTCCATCATATAAGTTTCTGATATACTATTTTGCAATATTTTACTTTTCGTTCCATAAACCTAAAATACCAAAAATATTTACTTTACCGTTTATCCATCTCTATCAGATCTCACTTTGCAAATAACCGTGAAGGGATTGACAACCCCTTTATCGCGTTGGGTGCAAGTTGGTGTTTGTTTGTGTAGGTATTCGGTGACTTGTGCGTTGTCTCCTACTGGATTGATACCTTGGTTCTCAAAACTGAGGGAAATACTAACTCTATTTTGCTGCATCACCCTTTCCTCTTCAAGGGAAAAACCAATGCAACCTCAAGAAGTAGCAGGTAGCAATAGTAGTAGAAGCATGGTTGGCATGACAACCCCGATGGCGACACGATGATGGAGATCATGACGATGGAGATCATGGTGTCATGCCGGTGATGATGGAGATCATGCCGATGCTTTGGAGATGGAGATCAAAAGCACGAGTTGATGGCCATATCATGTCACTTATGATGTGCATGCGATGTTAATCCTTTTATGCATCTTATTTTGCTTAGGACGACGGTAGCATTATAAGGTGATCCCTCACTAAAATTTCAAGATAAAATTGTGTTCTCCCTAAGTGTGCACCGTTTCGAAAGTTCGTTGTTTTGAAGCACCACGTGATGATCAGGTGTGATAGATTCTACGTTCACATACAACGGGTGCAAGCCAGTGTTGCACACGTGGAACACTTGGGTTAAACTTGACGAGCCTAGCATGTACAGACATGGCCTCGAAACACAAGAGACCGAAAGGTCGAACACGAGTCATATAGTAGATATGATCAACATGGAGATGTTCACCATTGAAACCACCTCATCTCACGTGATGATCGGAATTGGGTTGGTGAATTTGGATCATGTTACACTCGGACAACCGGAGGGATGTTGATTTGAGTGGGAGTTCTTAGGTAATATGATTAATTGAACTCATTATCATGAACAATAGTCTAAAGTTGCCTTTGCAAATTTATGTTGTAGACTAATGGCTCGCGCAGTAGCTCCCCTGAATTTCAATGCGTTCCTAGAGAAAGCTAAGCTGAAAGATGATGGAAGTAACTTTGTAGACTGGGCCCGTAATCTGAGGATTATCCTCACGGCTTCCCATAAGTCTTATGTCCTTGATGCACCGCTTGGTGCGCCACCCCCTCCAGCGACTGTGGACGTTGTGAACGCCTGGCAGTCGCGTGTTGATGACTACTCAATAGTTCAGTGCGCCATGCTGTATGGCTTAGAGCCGGGACTTCAAAGGCGTTTTGAATGTCATGGAGCATATGAGATGTTCCAGGAGTTGAAGTTTATTTTTGAGAAGAATGCCCGGATCGAGAGGTATGAGACCTCCGATAAGTTCTATGCCTGCAAGATGGAGGAGAATGGGTCTGTCAGTGAGCACATACTCAGAATGTCTGGGTACTACAACGGTCTGGCTGAGTTGGGAGTTGAGCTCCCGCCAGAGGCTGTCACTGATAGAGTTCTTCAATCGCTACCACCTAGCTACAAGAGCTTTGTGTTGAACTATAACATGCAAGGGATGAACAAGTCAGTCGCCGAGCTGTTTGCGATGGTGAAAGTCACTGAGTCAGACATCCAGAAGGAGCATCAAGTGTTGATGGTGAATAAAACCACTAGTTTCAAGAAAGGCAAGGGAAAGAAGGGAAACTTCAAGAAAGGTGGCAAAGCAGTTGCTCCTCCCGTGAAGAAACCCAAGGCTGGACCCAAGCCGGAGACTGAGTGCTTCTATTGCAAGGGAACTGGCCACTGGAAGCGGAACAGCCCCAAGTATCTGGCCGACAAGAAGGGGGCCAACGTCAACAAAGGTATATATGATATACATGTTATTGATGTGTACCTTACCAACTCTTGTTGTAGTGCCTGGGTATTTGATACCGGTTCGGTTGCTCACATTTGCAACTCAAAGCAAGAACTACGGAATAGACGGAGGCTGGCGAAGGACGAAGTGACGATGCCCGTGGGAAATGGTTCCAAGGTTGATGTGATCGCTGTCGGCACGCTCGCTCTTCGATTACCATCGGGATTAGTGATGAACCTAAATAATTGCTATTTAGTGCCTGCGTTGAGCATGAACATTATATCTGGATCTTGTTTAATGTGAGACGGTTACTCATTTAAATCATAGAATAATGGTTGTTCTATTTATATGGGTAATATCTTTTATGGTCATGCACCCATTGTGAGGGGTTTATTCTTATTGAATCTCGATAGTGATGATACACATGTTCATAACATTGATGCCAAAAGATGTAGAGTTGATAATGATAGTACCACTTTCTTGTGGCACTGCCGCTTAGGTCATATTGGTGTAAAGCGCATGAAGAAACTCCGTGCTGATGTACTTTTGGAGTCACTTGATTTTGAATCACTTGACACATGCGAACCATGCCTCATGGGCAAGATGACTAAGACCCCGTTTTCCGGAACAATGGAACGGGCAAGTGACTTGTTGGAAATCATACATACTGATGTGTGCGGTCCGATGAGCGTTGACGCGCGCGGTGGATATCGTTACATTCTCACCTTCACCGATGACTTGAGTAGATATAGGTATATTTACTTAATGAAGCATAAGTCTGAAATGTTTGAAAAATTCAAGCAATTTCAGAGTGAAGTTGCGAATCATCGTAACAAGAAGATTAAATTCCTACGACCCGATCGAGGGGGAGAATATCTGAGTTATGAGTTTGGCAATCACTTAAGACAATGTGGAATTGTTTCACAGTTGACGCCACCTGGAACACCAAAGCGTAATGGTGTGTTCGAACGTCGTAATCATACCTTATTAGATATGGTGCGTTCTATGTTGTCTCTTGCCGATTTGCCACTATCATTTTGGGGTTATGCGTTAGAGACAGCTGCATTCACTTTAAATAGGGAACCATCTACGTCCGTGGAGACGACACCGTATGAACTGTGGTTTGGCAAGAAACCTAAGTTGTCATTTCTTAAGGTTTGGGGCTGTGATGCTTATGTCAAAAGGCTTCAGCCGGAAAAGCTCAAACCCAAAGCGGACAAATGCATCTTCATAGGGTACCCAAAAGAGACGGTTGGGTATACCTTCTATCTCAGATCCGAAGGCAAAGTGTTTGTTGCTAAGAACGGGTCCTTTCTCGAGAAAGAGTTTCTCTCGAAAGAATTGAGTGGGAGGAAGATAGAACTTGATGAGGTTGTTGAACCTCTACTTCAACCAGTGAGTAGTGCAGCGCAGAAAGATGTTTCTATGACACCTATGTCAGTTGAAGAGGAAACTAATGATAGTGATCATGAAGTTTCAGATCAAGTTACTATCAAATCTCGTAGGTCGACAAGGGTACGTACAGCTCCTGAGTGGTACGACAACCCTGTCTTAGAGGTCATGTTGTTGGACAACGATGAACCTACGAGCTATGGAGAAGCGATGGTGGGCCCGGATTCTGGTAAATGGTTAGAGGCCATGAAATCCGAGATGGGATCCATGTATGAAAACAAAGTATGGACTTTGGAAGTATTACCTGAAGGGTGAAAGGCCATTCAGAATAAATGGATCTTCAAGAAGAAGACGGACGCGGACGGTAATGTCACTATATATAAAGCTTGACTTGCGGCAAAGGGGTTTTCACAAGTTCAAGGAGTTCACCCATAGCGATGCTTAAGTCCGTCAGAATCATGTTGGCAATAGCAGCATTTTTCGATTATGAAATCAGGCAGATGGATGTCAAAACAGCGTTCCTTAACAGTTTCCTAAAGGAATAGTTGTATATGATGCAACCGGAAGGTTTTGTCGATCCAGAGAATGCTGACAAAGTGTGCAAACTCCAGCGATCCATTTATGGACTGGTGCAAGCATCTCGGAGTTGGAATCTTCGCTTTGATGAGGTGATCAAAGCGTTTGGCTTTATACAAGTTTACGGAGAAGCTTGTATTTACAAGAAAGTGAGTGGGAGCTCTATAGTGTTTCTAATATTATATGTGGATGACATATTGCTGATTGGAAACAATATAGAACTTTTGGAAAACGTGAGGGAATATTTGAACAAGAGTTTTTCAGTGAAGGACCTAGGATAAGCTGCTTTCATATTAGGCATCAAGATCTATAGAGATAGATCAGGACGCTTGATAGGACTTTGACAAAGCAAATACCTTGATAAGATTTTGAAGAAGTTCAAAATGGATCAGTCCAAGAAGGGGTTCTTGCCTGTTTGGCAAGGTGTGAACTTGAGTCAGACTCAATGCCCAGCGACTACAGAGGATAGAGAAAAGATGAGTGTCATCCCCTATGCCTCTGCCATAGGCTCTATCATGTATGCGATGCTGTGCACAAGACCAGATGTCAGCCTTGCCATAAGTATGGCCGGAAGGTTTCAAAGTAATCCAGGAGTGGATCACTGGACAGCGGTGAAGAATGTCCTTAAGTACCTGAAAAGGACTAAGGAACTGTTTCTCGTTTATGGAGGTGATTGTGACGACCCCGGCTTAATCGTGCACTAACCATACACGCAAATGCACACGATCAAGCCTAAGGACTCACTTGAAGATATCACAACACAACTCTAAAACATAAATAAAGTCATACAAGCTTTATATTACAAGCCAGGGCCTCGAGGGCTCGAATACATAGCTCGATGGCATACAAGCATCAGCAGAAGCATTAGATATCTGGGTACAGATATATTACAGAAAGAGAGATAAGCCTTTAGAAGGCGGGGTAAAATAAAACACTACGATCGAAAGGCGTAGGCCTCCTGCCCTGGACCCTCCGATCCTACTCCTGGTCGTCAGCCGGCTCCTCGTAGTAGTAGTAGTAGTAGTAGTAGTAGTAGTAGTAGTAGTAAGTAGTTAGTAGTAGTAGTAGTAGTAGTAGTAGTAGTAGTAGTAGTAGTAGTAGTAGTAGTAGTTAGTAGTAGTAGTAGTAGTAGTAGTAGTAGTAGTAGTAGTAGTAGTAGTAGTAGTAGTAGTAGTAGTAGTCGTAGTAGTTAGTGTAGTAGTAGTAGTATAGTAGTATGTAGTAGAGTAGTAGTTTAGTAGTAGTAGTATAGTAGTAGTATAAGTAGTAGTAGTAGTAGTCAGTAGTAGTAGTAGTAGTAGTAGTAGTAGTATAGTAGTAGGAGTAGTAGAGTGAGTAGTAGTAGTAGTAGTAGTAGTCGTAGTAGTAGTGTATAGTAGTAGTTAGTAGTATAGTGTAGTAGAGTAGTAGTAGTAGTAGTAGTAGTAGTAGTAGTAGTGTAGTAGTAGTAGTAGTAGGAGTAGTAGTAGTAGTAGTATAGTAGTAGTCGTAGTAAGTAGGTAGTAGTAGTAGTAGTAGTAGTAGTAGTAGTAGTAGTATAGTAGTAGTAGTAGTAGTAGTAGTAGTAGAACAAAAAAAAAATAAACAAAAAAAAAAAAAAAAAAAAAATAGGAGTAGTAGTATAGATAGTAGTAGTAGTTTATCGTCTGTATAGGTAGTAGTAGTAGTATAGCATAGTCGTAGTAGTAGTAAGTCGTATTAGTAGTAGTAGGTAGTCGTAAGTTAGTAGTAGTAGTATGTAGTAGTAGTGTGGTAGTAGTAGTAGTTAGTAGTAGTAGTGTATTAGTAGTAG